>DWMZ01000136.1:0-33926 GCA_018249855.1 Eueides tales michaeli
AGAAGAAGAGGGAAGAACTCAACATCCGCTATAAGGGCTTACATTGGTTACTTGGCCGTAACAGCAAATTATCAACTGATAATAAATTGCTAATTTACAAGTCCATTCTCCGACCCATCTGGTCATACGGGATACAACTATGGGGAAGCTCCTGTGCCTCAAATATCTCCATTCTGCAGAGGATGCAAAATGCGATTCTACGTAGTATTAGTAAAGTACCCTGGTTTATTACCAATAAGGAAATCCACTATCATCTTGGGATGACTACAGTAAAGGAAGAAATACACAATTCCATAAATACATACCAGAAGAGGCTAGAAATGCATCCTAATGAACTAGCCGTCCGATTGACCACACGATCCTACCATAAGAGGCTCAAAAGAAAGGACATCTTGTCAACATCTCCATGACAGCCAATATGATGCGCAGTATAAGTAGATGCTCTAACTAAAGGGCACGCTTTAATTGCCACACCATTCAACACATCTGATTAAAGTATAACTATACTGATTGCAGATACAACTGGGAAAAAAAAAAAAGTTGAAAATTCCAATTTTACCTTTGGCAATGAACGTGTTAATAAGGTAGTGTAACATTTCGCCACTTATACACAATGCCTCGTCGGAGACGAAGACAACGTCTATCTGGCTTGAATTGTATAATGATGAATATGTTTAATGTTTTTTGGTTTAAAAATCTATGCATAACTATAACAACATATATTTAAGACAATTACTTAAAATTTATCATGAATCACACGCAGTTCTTAGCTATTTCCATTTGGCCAAAGAGATGAAGCCGTAGGCAAAACCTCACTCATTATATGCTAGTAATTTATCGAACTAATAACATATGCTTAATATAAAAAAAATACCAAAATTACGATATTAATCAGTTTTCTTATTTTCACTTTGTTAGTACAAAATCCTTACGAATACAATCCAAAATTCCATGACCTCTCTATATTTTCACTCAATAGAAATGTCAATACAATTTACTACTTCGTAGGGAATTGCGAGATCAGATTATATTGGCCGGTCGTTATTCGGGAAAGACAAAAATTGTGGCTTTTCCACAGTCTGTTTCTTTATTTCGTTACGCTTTTCCCTTTATCCTTTTATTGGTGGCTCGACTTAAGGCGAAATTTATGAGTATTTTTTATGGGCTGACGTTGAAAGTTACTGGTTCGAATCCAGCTCAGTGTCTTGTTTTATGTTGAACATTTATATTTTGAACTAGATATATAAACTACGATAAGTTCTTCTAGTCAGTATAAGTAAGATTATTTTCGATATTGATTACTATGATGTCTTTCAATACATTATAGATGAAAAAAATATGGAAAAACTAGTATACATCCATATTAAGTTGAGGCCTTTTATGGCAAAAGAGCACACTATAAGTACGATAGGTTATGGGTTCGATCCGCATTCAAATAAATTTCGGAGGTAGTAAATGAAAATCATAAATATTAAATATCTTAATTCAAATAAATTTAGATATTTGTGACTTTCAATTACTGGCTCTGATAACGAGGTTAAGTGCGGCGTTAAAATCTCAACATTCAAAGACTCAAGAAACGGCTATAGATAATAGATAATATCATTATACAAAAAAAATATGAACATATCTTTACAATACTTTCTCTCTAAATAATGCAAGATAAAATTTCAAACTGTCATTTACATATTATAGTTAATAAAAACAAGCAGTTATTAATATTATTTATTTTCTAAATAACTTTCTAACACAAAATTTAAATAATTTAAATTGATTTTTTATCTATGAAATTATTAAATGTCCTTTAATTTTATAGCATCTGTTCAATTTAACGTTTATTATTACTGAACTTAATTAAACAGCAATTGTGACAGGTATTTTGATATTGAGTCGTTAGATAGAAGTTCCTATTGCCGATAGGTCAACAAATTAGTTCGAGATTTCAGTTACAGAAGCATTTGTTGTTTGGATTGGGCTTTACACAAATTATAAGTGTCTTGTCCATACCATTTTAGTCTAATGGCAATAAATTAGGCTATATTAAATTAATTTTTAATCAAAGATTTTTTTGTTCAGCTTCACGCTGTATCCCGCACATGATAGGGTAGGCAGAGGAACCTTTAAGAAGTTTTAAGACACTCCGTTCCGTTCTCGAACTGTGTAAGTTTAAAGGTGCATTGCTGGCCTTTAAGTTAGGAAATATGTGCTTTTTTAGGTATCTATGATGTTTCTTTTTTATTTTTTTATTAACTTCGCCTTTTTTCCCGCACATATCAGATTGAGCAGTTGGAACCTGGTGACCTAGTGTTAAGGCACTCTCATAATGATATAATACAATTTTCATATTTACAGATTTTGGAAAATAAGCTATATAAAAGCACTTGTGCCCCTGCGCCACAACAGGTCTCAAATATTTTATTGGTATAAATATAATTCCTAAGATACAATCTTCAAATGTGGGGTGAGTAGGATTTTCAAAGCATGCGTGCGTCACTGGAGACCTGATCAATCATTAATTTCAGACGATTATTTAATTAATTTATCGATTTTAAGTGAAAAACATAAGCCATACGAGGGTATCTTAAAGGTACGTTGCTGGCCTTTAAATTAGGACATAAGTTTTTTTTAGGTGCTTAAAGGTTTTTAACTTCACGCACGCTGTATACCGCAAATATCAGATTAGACAGAGGAAACCTGGGAAACTGTTAAGACGATCTCATAATGATATATCTAATACAGTTATCATATATACGGATTTTAGAAGATAAACTATATACTAAAAACATTTGATTTTATAAAAAGATAATATTACGATACATTTTTCATCTGTCTTGTGTCTCTCAGACAGCTTTTTTAAGACCAAAATTGTACTTCAATTATAAAAATAGTAAATGCGAATAATAAAAAAAAGCTTTCCCTAAGACACTGCCGTCAATAAGCCTAACTGAAACAGGATTACATATCCAATTCTCGCTTAGGAGCTTTGTTTTATTTTTATTTATTTTATGTCACACTTTAGCCCACGATCTGACGGCTTACCGCTTCAGTTAAAATGGATTTACTTTAAGTTGGAGACATATTTTAATCTTTTCATATATTTTGTTTATTTTATAATTTTGAGACTATCTTGGCGCAGGAAGCAACGTCTAACCAAATGCAATGATTGTGGATTCGATTTCTACTTGAGGGGATAAATTATTTTTATTTCTTTACGGTTTAAACAAAGTTTTAGGTTCCATGAATCAATACACAATGGCTTGGAATTGGGCGGAAATGAAAAACACTCTGTGTGTGTAACATCTTGCAATGTGCAGGACAAAAAAAAATGAATAATAAAAGATATATTGATGTAGTAAATGTAGCAATAAAAAAAAAAATTAGAAATAAGTATAATAATATATGATTTTATTGAAAATATTTATATATATATAAATTGCAATTAAAATAATAAAAGTATAACGATATGGACTATAGAGCCACTATTCTGAGCGTAATAAATTCCGGAATATGTATTTTAGATAGCTTCACGCTATATCCCACACACAGCAGGGTAGGTAGAGGAAACTTGGGAACCTAGTGTTCCTAACTGCGTTCCCATTTTGATAATTCCATTCGTCCGAATCCGTCCACTTTCTAACGAGGAAATAAAAATACTAAATATTTTATTCACTCGAGTAAGAATAAAATCAACAACATGACGCGCTTACAGTCGCACACTAGTGTCACTGCACTACGACGATTTTCAATATTAAATTGATAAAAATATACATAAAATGATAAAATGCTGAGTACAAAAAAACTATTCTCCGAAAATTTAATTTCAACAATTAAAATTTTTCAGTAGTAAACACTAAAATTTAAAGGAAAACCATTCAGCATTATAAAGTTATTTTGTAACCGTTTAAGTCCCACTCATCAGTTTGTTAAAGTTGTAAGAGTAATAGATTCACGGATTACTGAGTTCGATAGTTCAGTTATCAAAGTTTTATTGCTGATTGCTCGAAGTTAAACTGATTTTCTATTGGAATTAATTGAATAAATATTATATATAATATAGAAGGTAATTTATTGTACATTTAAATGTAATTTTCTAGAATTTTCAAGCTATTTATAATATTGTCGAGAGAACTTTTTTATAAATATCTACTACTAGCTTTTGCCAATGGCTTAGCTCGCGTGGAATTTGGTCTGCCACATTAAGTTTCATGATAAATAATATTCATTAAATATATTAGAGTAACAAACGTGCATACATACATACATATATACATATTTATCCTCACAAGCTTTTGTATTTAGATTAGTAGAAGGATTTTCAGCTGCATATGGCACTTTTTATTCGCGCCGCTTTGCCTCATTAATAGAGCGATGAAATGAAAATATTAAATAATCATTCTCCTGAGTGGGATTCGAACATTCATCTTTCGCCCTTATATTACACGCATTTAATATCGTTATTTTTATAATAATATAGTCAAAAATATTTTACATTTTTTAGTATTTCACATATCTTACTAATATTATAAATGCGAAAGTTTGTACGGATCTGTGTATGTTTGTTACTCTTTCACGCAAAAACTACCGAACGGATTTTCATGAAACTTTGCAGTAATATAACTTCGATATCAGAATGACATAATAAGTTAAAATTTATCTTCATATCGCTCAATTTTCTAAATTTTAGTAACAAGAAAATGAAAACATTCCGAACCCGCAATCGCAATTACAGTTGAATATCTTCAAACAATAACTCTTTTTTTACTTCCTTTTATGGCATATGGCAGGGTAGACAGAGGGAACTTAGGAAACTAGTGTTAAGACACTCTGTTCAGTTTCCGCTTTCCATCCAATTTGAGACGTTGCGTGTAGAATGGCTGGACTCAACGTCGCGCTTTGCCTCAATTTTTAAATAACTGTCTTCCTTTAGTGGGGATCGAAGCCGACTGTAAACCCTTCGCGTTTACAGTCTCACGCTTGTGTATCTACGCCACATCATAATAATTGTGAAGTATGTTTGAAACATGACTTACCTTTAATTTCACAGTGGCTGCCTTGTAAGCTCTATCAGCTGTATTCTGTGCTTGACACGTGTAGGTCTGATCGTGGTTCTGTCTTCTTGGACGTAAACGAAGTGTGGAACTGTAGAAATTATACAATGTTATACTTTATTTTTTAATTATATTAAAAAATTAAAAGAAAAGTACTCAAAAATGTTATTTTGCTCGAATATTTAACTAAAGAAAAATATATAAGGGATAAAGTTGAAATAAAAGCAGTATATATATATATATATATATATATATATATATATATATATATATATATATATATATATATATATATATATATATATATATATATATATGTAAGAAACTATTCACGATACTAGTTAATAAGAATATAAATAACATAATAATAAATGATTAAGTGTATATTTACCGAGCAGTGAATCTACGTCCATCTGACATCGATTCAACTGTGTAAGTCACACCTTGATTCAACACTCCTCCATCGTGATCGACCCATGTTATCTACCAAAATCATACAAATATATTAGAGTTATATGAAACTTCTCTGTGGCTATGTAACTAACAGAGACGAAACTTTTCAATTTAGAATGTTAAAATTTTGGAAGCTTAGAGTAAGTAGGGGAGGCACTACGAGAGGATGCGTCGTGTGACTGTTAATGCGCAAATAGGTTGTGGATCCGATATGATAACGCACTTCTGAGAAATGAGTTCCATACTACCCACGATTAAAGCGTTGATATATTTATATCCAATTGAAGTATATACTAAACCACTATACTCCCTAATATAAAAATATGTATAATAAAAAACATACTTTTGTAAGAAAATCTTTACCTCAGCAGCAGGCTTGCCTCCCACTGATACACATTCTAGTAAAATTTCTCTATCTTCCACAGCTTCTATGGTAGGTCCTTTTAGAATTTTTGGCGCTTCTGGCGGCACGAGCACTGTGAGACGCGCTGATTTTGATCTAATTGCGGGCTCTCCTTAAAAAATTAAAATAATTATAGAATTTATTTGGTTTTAACATTATTTACTTATTTATAGATCATGAGCATACTCTGAATATCCAAAGTAACTGTTTCTGGTAGAATTAGAATTAGAAGTAAACGATTAACACAACCTGTCGCGTTTACAGTCACAAGCGTGTGATTGTAAAAGCGACAGGTTGTGGTTTCGATCTCCACTCCAAGAAATGAAATATTTAATATTTTTTTCTTTGCTCTAGTAACAAGGCAAAGCGCGGCGTGGAATTACGTAACTCTACACGCAATGTGTCAAATTCGGCGGTAACGATTGAAACGGAGTGTCTTAATACTAAATTCCAAGATTCTCTATGCCTACCCTGCCCTGATAGTCGAGTTCCTGGGATTTGATCAACCAAACAAAATTTTCAGACATATAATATAATCTACATATTATTATAATCTACATATTATTATAATCTACATATTATTTCCCATACATATTATATAGCCAATATTAAAATTACTGCATTTCTAAAGCGTATATAACCAGTATAAATCTAAGATCAATACCAGTTCATAGTAACTTACAATTCTATTATCGTAACTTAAGCTAGACAGGTCTTGTTGGAAATTGAACGTAAACATTCGATAGATTGCCATGCTTCCAATATAGTGTGTGGTCGCTTTTTATTACGGGAAAGAATGGAATTTTTAATACTATAATAATCAATTTAAAATTATTTCAGACGATACTTTAGCATATATTTTTCATTTATTATTAAGTCTAATAATTGAAAAAAAAACCTATGATCGTATTTAAATCTTTAATGACTCACTGTCTGCAAATTATCATTGTTGGCATAATTTAACATTTTTTTGTTTTAGCTTCACGTACATGGCAGGGTAGGCAAAGGGAACCTGGGAACCTAGTATTAAGACACCCGTTCCACTTCCGTTTCCCATTTTCCGCCGATTTTGAGGCATTGCGTGTTGAGTGGCGGAACTCAACGCCGCGCTTTGCCTTAATACCAGAGCGAAGAAATGAAACATTAAATATTTAAATTGAAAATATTAAATAAATATTTCATTTCCTTGAGTGGGGATCGAACCCACAACCTGTCGGTTACAGTCACACACATGTGCCGCTGCGCCACGACAGGCCTAAAAAAACTGTATCGATATCTATTTATTTAAGTCTCCCCGTACAGAGATACGATAAACAAAAAATATGTATGATAAAATTGACTTTGATTTTTGGGCAATTTCTTGCAAGTGCAGGTACACGATTGTTCTGCCACTCAATGTCTTGATCTCGTGGTGCATGGAGAACTGTCGCAATAAAACAAAAATAGAAGAAAAATAATGCAAAGAGTCAACAATAGCAATAAATGAAATTAGTAAAAATTAGTTAAGCGACCCACTTGGGTATAGCGCTATAGGCCTCAGTGAAGTTTTTTATGAGCTTTACTTTATAAAATTTATTAACTAGCCTTAAATTGTCTTATTATTATGTTCTTATTACAACAACGTCTTTTTAATCCGGTCTTTTATCTACTTTTGTCTAAATCTATACTTATAATAAATCTGTAACTGATCACTGTCTGTACATGGAAGATATGTCTATTTTTCTTGTTCATTAGTATAATAGGGCCTAAAATAGCGATTATAATATTTTTGTTTGTTTGTCTGTACGTTTGTACACGCTAATATCTAAGAAACCTGTTTTTTGTCAAATTTCCCTCAAATTTTTGTTTTTCTTTAAATCTATGAAAAATAAAAAAATTACCTCAAATTATGAAAATTGCTACAGTTTTTTTATTCATTTGGCTAAAATTTTAGTTATAAATTTATAAACATTGTCTTAAAAGTGATAATTTTATTAGAACATGAAAGTAATTGAGATAATAGAGTATTTCAAGCAGGTGAAGCCGAAGGCGGGTCGCTAAATTGTAATAAGTGACAAAATTGAACACAATGTGTCCGTGGGTCTTCATACTTTTTATGTATCCTTCATACAATATGATGACCTTCAAAAACACAGTATCGTCACATAATCTATTCTCAAAGGTATTTTTCAAATAACCAAGCTCTCTAATCCAAAACTAACGGAAGACTCCTTAGATAAAACGCTCTTTATTATAATGTTGTAGTAGTGTTTTTACTATTTTTAAAGTGTTATTCCACACTTAGGAAAAAAAAATACTAAATTTAAAAACCCATAAAAATGAACGAAGCAGAATTTGAACCCTTGGACGGATTCCAAGAAGTACTTCAGTGTAGTAGTGTGTTTATGCGTGTATATGTATATATATATCCATATGCATATTTATATACTTATGTGTACGCCGTACGCTCTTTCCAATTTAATTTATTCTTTCCTTTAGCCCAAGATTGCCTGGAAGAGATTGCTCAATTAGCAATAATGCCGCCTATTGTGCTTATTTTATATAAAAACACTCTTGTAATGCATATTTTCGGTATACAAAAAAAATATTTTACTGTTCACATTACTTAACTTCACTACCTTCAGACCCCATATAATAATGGTAAATCATAGATTGATAATCAATACAGCAAATTCAATATTCACAAACAAAATACGTATACGTCCATAGTATTTAGTTGCGGTTGACTAATAAACGAAACAATAACTTTACCCCTCCATATTTCGTAATCCGATGTCACCACAAAACTAACTCGCCGCATAATTTCATTATAATACTAAATCCGAACTAAAAGCTTAGTTTAAGCTTACTGTCCTATTGGAATGTTAGAGATAAGCTATAAAATTTAATATATGTATGGATATGTACGTATGTTGGTATATAGGTGATGATACTATTTTAATATAATTTCATGTGGTTTTTCCATTTTTTTAATTCACGATGTATATAACGCATATGGAAAAATAAGCAGAATTACCTAGTCCAGTTTCAAAACACTCCGATCTTTACGAACTGTCCACTTTTCGAGACACTGCATGTTAAAGAGAGGGACAGTCTTTTTCTTCTTACTAGAAGGAGGAAACAAAATTATTTAATCTTCTGAGTATAAATTCAATACATAGCCGTCATATTTGCAGATATAAAAAAAATACATTTTGTTTATTATTTGATAAAGAAATAAAATAAATGAACAAAGTGGTATATTTGATGAGAAATGTGAAGAATGTTTACAAAAGATGAACAATACGAAATTAATGTGGAAAGGCGTATTGTTTCCGGTTACAGAGATAACGGTGCCTTAGCTGCCTAGACGCTAAACATCAGCATTGCTGCACAACATCACGAGCATGAGCTACACGTTTGGCCATTGTATATTAATAGAGTCGCTGTGTATATTTTTTTTCAGCTTCACGCTGTAACCCACGCATGTTAGCATAGTCAGAGAGAACTTGGGAATTTAGTGTTAAGACATTCCGTTCCTATTAAGGCGCTTTTGTTACCCACTTTCCGCCGAATTTGTGTCGTTACGTGTTGTGTGGTGAAACTGGAAGCCGCGATTTGCCTTGGAGAAAAAAAAGGAATAATAATTTAATTCCTTGAGTTGGGTTAACTCTTCGTTATACATTGATACAACAAAAGAAGAATCAAAGTAAAATTACTCATTTCGAGATGCATTCTTTTCGTAATATTGTGTAAATTATTTATTTTAAATTAAATTTTACGTGTGACTTTACGTATAAATTAAATGGAAATTCAGAGTGCTGCCACTCGAGTCAATTATACCTTTACTATGACCTCAAAATTACTTAAAGTATTCGTATTAAAAAATTAAGATTACACTTTATCCTGCTATAATATATTTACACGATAAAACGTAAACCTAATATCCAATATAAACTGTGATCTTAAATACATTAGGAAAAGGACCAAATGTTCGCAACTGTTGAAATTGAGGTGCAAAGTTGGTACGATATGTACCTAACGGTTAGTTTAATGGCGTGTTTTATAATCTGTTAAACTCGTGATTCAGATTATTATTTAACAAAAGCATTCTTTTTATTTTTTATTTGTCTATTAAAAAAGTTTGGTTGAAGGCGCTAATCTTAGTACTTTTTCGGATTGAAAGTATCTTTGTATTTAGAATATTTCTTTGATCAAACAAAGCTATATATGTATATTATAAACTACATTATATACATCTAACCTTTTTGATGTAATCTGCTGTCAGTTACCGTAGACAATTATTTTCGCCATGCCTCCTTACCAGAGCAAAGAAATGAAAAAAAATAATATTTCACTTGAAAATATATAATATATTTTATTTTAACGAGTGGGGATCGAACCCACAACCTGTCTGCTTGCCTTTTACAGTCACACGATGGCCGTGCGCCACGACGGGCCTCAATATTTATTTCTTTTTTTTTAAGACACGCAGAGCTGTAGGTAAAAGCTAGTTATTCATATTTGTTTTCGTAAATGGGCTGAAAACGAATAAATGAATAGAAAATAATTTATATAACGATTATTATATAAACTATTTTCTATTCATTTATTCTCTTCGATAAGACAAAATGCGACGCTAGGTCCCGATCTTCTTAAAGCAATGACTCTATAAAGCAAGAATGATATAATTGAGCTCTCATTGTTTCTTTCTATTAACTTCATAAAATATAACCGTTTCATTAAAAATAAAAGTATGAAGATTCATTTCAGTCAACACTGCAGCCTTATTAAAAATATCTTTGAAAAACAAACATTATATATTAAAAGTTCAAAACTAGTATCAAATTCGCTGAAATAAAAAATAAAAGACAGCTTCACTTTATAAGCAAAGTACCAATAAGTTTAACAGAGTGCCACAGTTTATGTAATAAGCTAATAAATACTAAAAAAATGCTTTAAATTTTTTTTTATACACTTCTGTTAGTTATTATTTTTTTTTATACACTTCTGTTAAGGTCTTCTGTACCTTATAAGAAAAAACGGAACCCTATTCTAGCTGTTCGTTTCTGTTTCTCCATTCCTTAAATACCTAGACCTACCTAGCCTTCATATCTAAAGGAAAAACTATATATTAATATTTTTTATATTAGTAAAAGGATATTACGGTATTTATAGTCAAATTATTTAATCTTAATACTATAAACAACCTGGTATAAATATAGCTTTGAACTATTTAAAAGTATCTATTGAAGCTTGCCATGGCGAAGAGGCACCAAGTGCGACTGTAAATGCGACAAGTTGTGGGTTCGATTCCTACTCGAGGAGATGAAATATTTATTAATTTCGTTTCTTCGCTCTGGTGTCAAGGCAAAGCGCGGCATTGATTCGCTATTCATCGAGCAATGTCTCAAATTCAGCGGAAAGAGTGTAGAGAGAGCATCTTAATACTAGGTTCCCAAATTACCCCTGCCTACCCTGCTATATGCAGGATATAGCGTAAAGCTAAAACGTAGGTATCGATATAAATAAAAATCCACATAAAATAACTTTCATATCAAATTAAATTTCTATTTTTACTAAGCAAAGCTTAACGAAAAGCAAAAAAGCTACAAAAAGCTCGACATAGAAACAGAACAAGCACTCCACGTTGAACATATCAACCAACAAAGTATTTTTAAAGCGCACTGTTGGGCACAAAACTACTGAAATTTCAACAGAGTGGCAAATTTAGTACAAAGTTATCTACTTTCGTGGCAGATGTGACCATTGTGTGTTTAGTATCCGCTCTCTTGTTTAGAGGAAATTCTAATTTTATTTATCTTAGACCTCGTTCTACAGTTTCGGACGTATTGCTAGTTCTACTTTGGACTGTTGGAGTAAAATTCTGACAATTATCGTGTAAATACTTGATATATATCTGTTGAGCTTTATGAGCTTTATAGCTTTAAACGTTTTTTGGAATGTGAGTAAGTTTTACCAGATATATGATTATTGTTTTTTTTTTCAGCTTCACGATCTATTGCGCACATGGTAGTAATTTGAGGCATTGCGTGTTGAGTGACGGAAGTGAACGCTGCGCTTTACCTTGTTACCAGAGCGATGATATGATATCATTACATATTTAATATGAAGATCTTAAGTATTTCGTTTCTTCAAGTGGGAATCGAAACCACTATCTGCGTTGACAGACACATACATGCTTGTAGTTTTTGCCACGACATGCCTCTGTGTGTTAAGTAATAAAAAAATTTTAAAATTAAAATAATTTATAGTACATAGCTTCATTAAAATAATTTATAGTACATAAAAATAATTTATAGTACATAGCTTCACGCTGTATCGCACGCACACGGCAGGATAGGCAGAGGGAACTTGGGAACCTAAAGTTAAGATACTCCGTTCCACTTCATGTTCCCCACTAATTTATAGTAAGACCACCAATATGTTAATAAATAGTAAATCGAGGCCGTCGCGGCTTAAAGGCATTATAAACCCGACGGTCGTGTGTTTGATTCTGAGAGAAATCGATTGTTTATTTTTGTATTATTCGTTGTTCTTGTTCTAGCAACGATACGAATGGTGGCGTTGAGTTTCGCCATTTTATACGCAATAAGCCGATATTCGATTTAACGGAAAATAGGTAACGGAAGTGACCCTAGTTTCCAGGTTCCCTCTGCCTATTCTGCTCTTTTGCAGGATAGAGCATGATGCCTAAAAAAATGTGATAAATTCAACAAAGTGAAAACTAACAAGAATCAGCTATTTATAAGCAAAAGTTCGTTTAATTTTTCTTTTCCTTTATAATGGTAATCCTTTTATTATCATGTAATGTTATTATTTATTGTTAAACAATATTTTACTCATAAATATAGTACAATTAAAAATATGTAAATATTATTTACTGGAACCTTGTTTCAACATCTTTAACAAATCAAAAAGCACTAAAATGTGACATTGCGTATACTTAAAAAAAAACTAAATATAACAACTAATTTATATTCTTAGTTGTATCAAGCGTAAAAGAATTTCGATATAGCTTGATGAGAACGTATGGCTTGGCGGTCAGAATGCATGGACGGATTCCACGACGAGCGGGTCCAAATGCCGCTCCGTTAATTTTTTTCCGTTTTCTAAATAGACATTTTTCTTTCCTCAGCGTAAGTTAACACTTAAAAAAGAGTAAAAACGTTTAATAAATAACGTTCCCTCTTGCCAAATCATAATTCTAAACAATTATATTTGTTTAAATTTCGACGTAGCTTGATGAGAAAGTATGGCTTAGTGGTCGGAGCGCTCGGACGCATCCTAAGAGGCGATACGTTCATTTTTTACACGTTTTCAAATATGTTATTAGGTATTTCTTTCATCAAATTTTAAAAGTAACCTAAGAATTCTTGTTACGAAATATTAATTTCCCCACAACATAATCGCGTTTACAAGTCACAATACGCTATGTTAATATCAACATTATTCAACCAGCCAAGTTTTTGGTTAGTTAGCAAACTTGAGACGCTCAGACGCCTGAGGCCTCACTTCGTATATTTTTCACTGAAATGCACTCGTACTTTGTCATGACTCCAGTGGAGTTGAACTTGCTGAGCTAATAACATTTTGTTCTAGCTTACAGTCAAATGAGAAGGCGGTAACTATTTTAGACTAGATTTAACCAAGTTAGACTATATATAATATATTATAACTTTTAGTAAGAGAGAACTCAGTAATAATAATGGTGTTACATCTAATTTTTTTATGAAAAAGCACGGCGTTGAAATCTGACATTCAACACACAATATGTCGTATATCAAAGGAAAGTTAAAGGTAGAATTTTTGAACACTAGGTTCCCCTGTCTCTCTGATGCGGGAAAAAACGTACAGCTAAGTGAAAAACGTATTGCTTCAATTTTGATTTCTTTTCCATCAAGCCAAAAGATGCATTGAATAACAGGGCAGGTCTAAAGCAATCATAACCCATAATTCATTTTAACCCTAAATATCACTTTTAAACTAAAATCTCAAGTAAATTTTGATTTGTCTAAAAAAGCAGTAACTGTTACAAAATAAATAGAGTACTTTACGCTTAACACATAATTTTTTGATAACTTCCTCCTGCTTTTTAAACAAACTGTACAATTCTGCCTCTTGTTTGCTCTAAACTGCTTGAATTTATGCGTTTAATATTATTTTGTTTTAACTTTAGACAACTATTTTGCGGTTAAGCCGAAACAAACATTTTTAAACTTTTCTTTATGAACTACAATAGTTGTAATTTAGTTAGTTTCAACGAAACTTTGTTTATAGAAAACTGCTTAACTACTTTAATATTCTTTGTCTAAATTATAGTGGAGACTTTACATAGAAAATTTAAACAGTGTTTTGAAGCGGAAAAGAGGTTTGAATCAGAAACAAATATAGACGTATTAAACATTTATTATGGCTAATATATATTCAGGATAATGAGTTGGTCATTTCCTCCCATGGGTAACAAGTTCACCGTGGTGACACACGCAAGGTCTCGGATTAAACGGAAAATGAGGATCGGAGTGTCTTAACACTAGGTACTCTGTTTATGCTTTTTAAGAAGAATAGTTATTTTAGGAGGAGGCAACCCTTAAAAAATATAGTGGCAATTTTTTTGTTAAAATCATTTTAATTGGATTTTTACAACTAAAATATAATTAAACTGTATAACTGTCCTTCTACATTCTATATAATTTATTAAATGGGTGAATATTTTTTTATTTCTTGAATGAAATTACATTATTCCTTGACGTAGTAAATAACCTTACATCTTGTGTATCGTAAGGAAATCGTTCTTATATATAGGTAATAGTACTGCCAAAATTGTAAGCTCAAACAAATATTTTTTTGACTCACAGTCTACCAGAAATATCCTTCCGTGTTACGTCTTCTGCATCATGTTTCTCACACTTCTTCTCTTTGACCGTTAATGGCTAAATACATTGAGATAAGGGTATCAAGGGGACCATTTACAATTTTTTGGACAACAGAATATTTAAATTTAACGTTTAGACACTCTATTGTCCATAGTGCATGGACAAAATAATTGTTTGTATTCCCCAAAAAAGAAAAAGTGTATAAAACTTTTAATATTGTTAATAAGAGTCATTTCAATAAAAATAACAATAAAAAAACATTGACTCATTATTAATGTTTCAAAACACACTGAAATCTTTTTACGTTTTTAAATATAAATACCCTCTTTGTCATCTCGAACTTTATGGTTATGAGATTGCTTCCTCAATCGGCAATTTATGTCTTAGAAATATAGACCTTATGTATTAAGCTTAAAGTACAAAATGCCATAATTAATCGGGGTGAGAAAAGTTCTTATCAGAGTAATTTGGGAGGTAAGATGAAAAACATGGTTGGAAAAGTACCCGCTACATTCTAAGATAGATATGATGATAACACTAGAAGGGACTTGCGTTTTATATAAAAATAAAAATAAAAGTGAATTATTAATTTGTTTTATTTTTTATGTTTCTTTTAGCTACATATTATTTTGGCATTAAGCTGGTTACTTACAGAGAGAAGTTAGTGTTGAGACACTCCATTCTCCGTATTGGAGACACTGCGTTTTGAATGATAGAACTCAATTAAAAACGAAAATATTAAATTACTCCCTTTTAGGATGCCTAACCCGACCTTCGCACATATGCTTATAGTCAGATACTTGATTTTCTGATTTTTTTTCCCAGATTTTCTCTTTTTCTGATTTTTTTTTTCCTAGATTCCCGCACACGGCAGGGTAGACAGAGAAAACTCGAGAATCTAGTGTAAAGACATTCCGTTCCACTTCCGCTTCCCACTTTCCGCTGAATTTGAAGGATTGCGTGTTGAGTGACGGATCTTAACGCTGCGCTTTTTTTTTATTACCAGATCGAAGAAAATAGAACATTAAATATTTAAATTGAAAATACTAAATACACAACCTGTCGGTTACAGCCGCACGCTTGTGTCGCTGCGCAACGTCAGAATTCACCTATACTTTTTGTTTTCACATATTTTTTTTGACTAAATAAAAAAAAAAGTAGACAAAATAAAAAGTAGTTACTTTGGTTAAATTTACAAACACTCTTTGTCTCTAATGATATTTTATTATTGCACTAGACTTAAAAATAACACTTAAATTCACATCCAGTTACATATATCACACTGTATTGAGGAACTTTTGAATAATTCAAAATGATAACGACTCTAAAGAGACACCTTGCTATCACATTCGAGGCGATACTGTGATTCCCTTTTGTCTTATTACAATATGATAATTAGATTCTCACTTCGAACTCACTATGGTTATGTAAGCACTTGTTTAGGAAAGTGAGAAAGTGAGAGTGAGCGTGCAGTTTCATTTGTTACAATAATTTAATGTTAATCGAAAGGCAAAATCAAATATGTTGTAAATTGTAAACGAAATGTTGAAATGTTTATAATCAAAATCCCACACAAGTACTTTACTCATACCCCACAAAAACAGTACAAAATTATATTCTTCGAAACCACTGTAAGAGAATTAAACAAAGCCAAGGCTTCAAAAAGAGTCATATCCCAGCTGATCACTGAACACGTGTATGCTAAATACACTGTAGACCCTAAATAAACCGTGGCAAAAACAATTAACATTTTTGGTATGGATCCTCGCAAACAAAGTGGACATGACTTAGGGGCTATTCGTTATAATTGGGGCGGTTTGCCCATTACGTATGTCTTTATGTGAAAATTAATCATAGGGTTTACGTTTTTTAAATAATTTTTATGGTGTTTTTTGCTATAAATTTCATGGTGAAGCTTAATTTTAATGGCTTGTTTGCTTAGCACCATTTTGTTGGCGGACAGAATTCTCCGTTCTCCACTTTTTCTAAATTTTCGATGTGACTTTAACAATGGTGGAAATGATAATAATATATTCCCTGGAGTAGGGTAAATGCAGTAACCGCCACGGTTACAATGAGATGCTGTTTCTCTGTGTGACAATGGCATTTATTTCTTAATATAAAAACGAAGCCTTTACGAGATCTCACAGACAGACAAACTGGCGGACATCTTTGTTCATTAGTCTAACTGTTTGTCAAAACCATGCTTTTCCATATCGCGTGGAGCAACTCAACTTTTAAGGATCTGCGTCCCTTGGAGCACAGAATAAAATAGTTTCTCAAGCAACGCAATCAAATAATAAGAGCGTTTATGCTTCATTTTTGCTGTATATTGTAAAAAACACACACCTCGTAATCAGAATAAACATATTTTTCCTTGACATATAAGTTAAAAAATTGGCAGGAAGTGAAATCTTACAGTTAAAATAGAGAAAATATCTGAAAACTATAAATTTTAAGATATGAAACTTAAGTCAGTACAGACTCCTCAATGGGCAAGTCGGCTTTGCTCTTAGCGGTTTTTTGTATGTGTATCTTTAGGATCTGCGTCCCTTGAAGCACAGAATAAAATCAGTTTCTCAATCAACGCAATCAAATGATAAGAGCGTTTATGCTTCGTTTTTGCCGTATTTTGTATGAAAATCACCTCGTAATCAGAATAAACATACTTTTCCCTGAGCTAAAATCTGACAAATAACGAAAATATCTGAAAATTTTAAATTTTAAGATATGAAACTTAAGTTCTCCTCAGTGGGCTAGTCGGTTTTGCTCTTAACTGATTTTTTTATCAATTAAAACGACAATATTAGCTGAGGACCCTTGAGAACACTAAGGACATAATGTTATTGGGTAAAGTATTCTATATGGCATTGTAGGAACAGGAAACCTGACAACCTAGTGTTAAGATATTCCGACCTATTGTCTACTTATTTTGAAGCACTGCATGCTGAGTGTCCGGACTCAACACCACGTTTTGCTTCGTTCTCAGAAGTACCGTTTAAAGTCACACGCCCGTATGTCCCTGGGCTACGACAGGCCCCATACATATTATTGATAAATAAAAAAGTCATTGCCATTAAATTACACCACTTGGGCTGAGCAGTCATTATGATATAAAGTACTTTTTGTCATTTAACAAAAGTACGTAACTATACTCAATACTAATTTCATAAGACCCAAAAATTTATTTAAAACGTATAAAAAATCCTAAGTATGGAATAACACTTTGAGAATTGTATAAATAAGTAAAAATAGTAAAAAAGAACAAGGTATTTCCATTTTAGTAAAACACGAAGTCCGAGGTGGGCACAGTAGTGGTCTATATCAACTTACCTCTAGGTCCAGTGCTGACTTGACATTGGTATAAAGCATCATCTTCCAAAGCCACATCTCTGATATCCAATGAATAATCTCCTAGAACAATATAAAAAAATATTTTAATCCATATGCTTATAAATTTAAGGCTAACTATTTTTTTTGAAAGTTCTAAAAATCTTAGCCGAAGTAGTAATAACCGCATTAGCCATTGTTTCGATTTGGACATAAAGTAGAGATCGGAGAATCATGACTGAATGCATTACACTTTAAATAAAAATAAGCTTAAAAATTAAGCTATGCTAAAAATGTAATTATTTTCAATCTATCTTGTTATAAAACTAAGTGAGCCCAACATTAAGTTTCAGCACGTAATCTCTCGAAAATTGACCAACGCCTGCGGAACGAAGTGTCTTAACACTCCCCTTGCCTTTCCTGCTAAATATGGGATATAGCGTAAAATAAAAAAATTAAACAAAATACTTATTTATACAGGATTTATTTGAGACCATTATCCGTGTGTATTTTCTTACCTAAATGAGTCAAAAACACGTTGAAAATGTTAAAAATCATATTACCTTCTTCATCACTTCCAATCATCTTATATCTTTCATAGCCTGTCAAATGTCGATGTGTTCCTAGCCCGAAGTCATCCTTCGTCCACTGTAGTTGCCCAGCCTTGTTGACCACACGACATGGTAATGTCACTCGGGAACCTACCACTGCACTCTGTGAAGAAAAAAAATTAAAATTGCAATTGTATGCCTTAACCTGCCTGTAAAAAAATAATGTTGAGATATCTAGCGTTAATTTGGGTATTATGGGGATACCAAATATTTAACTTAGATTATATACGAGGCTATAATAGTACGGGGACTATAAGCTCGATGGTAGTCGTTCCGATTCTCACTCAAGATAATGAATTTTTTTTTCTTTTTTTTTTATGGAAAGACGCGGCAAACGACCGTACGGGTCACCTGATGGTAAGTGAACACCTTCGCCCACGGCTCCGTATAGCGCCAGAGGAGCTACAGGTGATTATTTATATATATTTATATACTTGCCTATATATATGTATAGCATTTTGATATAGCTTTCTCTTTCTAATATTTAAAAATGTCTTATATCGTGGTCGAGTCGTCGCGGGTGAGTTTTTTAAAGGTACAATATGGCGTTGCAGGAGTTTTATTTATTTTTAAAATGAATTTTCGCTTAAGCATCATTGCGGCGGTGATTATTATTAATTTTATTTTTCGATCACTGAAAACTATGAGTTGGTGAGAGAAGCAAACAGGGGGCCGAGACCCTAGAAGCCCTTTCTCTAGAAATCTATATACTCGTATATTTTTTTTCAGCTTCACGCTATATACCGCACACAGCATAGTAATAGGGAACTAAGGAACCTAGTGTTAAGACACTCCGTTCCGTTTCCTGCTTTCCGACGAAATTGAGGCGATAGAAATTTTTAGGTTAATTAAATCAATTGGTAAGTGGCGGAACACAATGTCGCGCTTTGCCTTACCAGAGTGAAGAAAGAAAAACATTCAATATTTCATTAATATCTATATATGTATATTTTAATGTATTAGCACTATAATTCTATAGGTACATAAAAAACGTAACAAATTTCAATCATCACAATTAGCTGCCCTAAATCAAAAGGGCGCCGTCTAATAAATAAATCACTTTCCCTTAGGAACAGCCAAAAATCAAAGTAGCGGACCTCAGAATATTAATTTAGGGAATTTCATTTCATAAATCAAAGTTTTCAACCCGATTACAAACCCCTGTGTAAAGGCTGATGCACAGTCATTTCATACATTAGCATTTTTAACATATAATGCCTATAATATTTTAGAAATGTTAGTTCCACTTTCACGCAAAATCTACTAAACAGATTTATGTTAATATTTTATATAGTTCGGTATAATATAACAATATGTTTAAGCTGGCAAAGTCCCTCGTGCAATTATAGGTATAAATAGGGCATAAATTTAAAAGCTGAAAATAAAATAAGGAAATACGGTAATAAAAGATTATTTTTATACTTATGAAAAGTCCAAGAGATGAGTAGTGGACTCAGATACTATTTATTTTGATTTTGATGTGTTAGATTTTGTTTATTTTGGCAAAACTTTTTAAGAATATATATTTAATGTTGTTATCAGCATTTTTAATACCTATATTTTTAAAGAATCAATTATCTTTGTTATTTTATTAGAAAATTTCTCGCTTTGGTAAAAAGACAAAGAGCGACGTTGAGTTCCGCCACTTATTATAGAATGTTTCGAAACTTGATGGTGATGAAAAAACTTATCACTAGGCTGCCTTTACTACTTTTCTCCTTGCCGGAAACAACAGAAAATATAAATAAAAAAATAAATTAGCCTATTTGTTCTAGGTCGCATATAATTTATTATGTTACAGTTAAATGTTATCAGCCAATTTAATTCCAGTGTGTAAACTGAAATTAAGTGAAAACTAATTAGTACTATTGTAATTTAACCATTATAAATATATGATATATTGATTAAAATACAGTGTAAAGCCGGAAAGGCATAATGTTACTTGCTAAACGTTTCGTAGAGATTTGTATAGACAGATAGAATAAAGTCTTAAAAGAAAGTAAGAAAACAGACTTTATATCTTTTTATTTTCACGCATAGACTGCTTTGCCTTTTTCCCGTATGTGGACGGAGAGAGAGAGGGTTAAAACAATTTCATGCATACAAGTGATCTTGCTGTGAATTAAACAATTTACTAGAAACTATTAATGTTACAATTCAGCTTACATTATTCAAGATATTTGATGTGATTAAGTCAATTGCTAATGGGAATTGATCGCGCAATATGTTACGTATATGACCTCTCATATTCAATATTAATTGGAAAATATATTGTGATTTAATTATTCTTGTAGTAAATAATAGCAACCGCCTGAAGTAAAATTTCGTTATTTCTCATTTCTAGAATTTCTAGTTTTAGTACATCGCACATGGCAGGGTAGGTAGAGGGACCTGGTATACCTGGGACTCATTAAGACAGCCCATCTTACTAAGAACCTTATATATCCTGACTTTTCACCGATTTCTGCCTCCAAAATTGATGTATTTAATGTTGAGTGCGGAATTAAACGGTGCTTTTTTGTCGTTGCCAAAGTAAGGAATTGAAAATAATAAATATTTAATTCCTCCAATTGGGAATCGAATCTAATCTAACAGCCCTAAAGTAAAAATCTTCTTTACACTAAGAGAGGAACCTTCAAAATTAAAAATCTTCTTTACACTAAAAGAGGAACCTTCCTGTTAAAGTTCAGCGTTCTGCATTTGTATTCGGCTGCACTTTGTCTATAAGATACTTAGAACCAAAGAAGTTTCATGTATAGAGACAGCAGTATTACATACGTCTCTCTAATGTTTCAGCTAACATTTTTTATCGCGGTTATTAGTTTCTTTTTCTTCAAGCCGTTTTTTTAGATGTATTCCAAAAAGTATTTTTGACTATCCATTAAAATAGTTTTATAACAAAAATGATATATTAGGAAAAATTAATAGTCAATTGGTAGTTTGTCAGTGATATATGCAAAAATGTTTTAAAAAGTATTATTATTTTTTCTTAGCATTTACGTAACTTTTATGTTCATATAAAATATAAGAAAAAAAAACAAGTGTTATTTTGTTGACATAAGTCAAATGTAAACAGCTCCTAACATTTTGTGTAAACATTGCAAGTTAACTGAAGTAGGTTGTATTGAGAATGGGCGGATATTAAAAATTCCTCGCCTCAGGAATGTTTTTCTAAGAATATATTTCGGTAACAACGTATAATAACATAAAATTACAATGATGAAACGTATTTTTTTTAGTAACAACGTATAATAACATAAAATTACAATGATGAAACGTATTTTTTTTAGAAAATAATTAATCATAGATCAAACCAACTACCTGTCGTATCAAGTGTAAGTACACTTGTACGCTTGTACGCTTGTGCAAAAAAAAATAACAATTTGATAAAAACATTCGAAAACGTTACTGAAGCATATCATCGTATTATTCGTAAACGTTATTGAAGTATTTAAAGCTCTATTAACGAATTAACTCATTCAATTGATTAAAAAATCAAAGTTAAACTTTTATTCATTTTTTCATATAAACAGGTTAAAAGTTTTTTTTTTTTATTAATCCGACCAACAAAATACATACAGAGTCAATATTAGTTGAATTTTATTTTTGTACTAAAACTATTGGAACTTTTTTATTTAGAAACTGTGATTGGAGTAACATATAAAATTATACTAGTTTCTTAACACGGATTCTGCTGGGGGTAAATATATATTTCTGAATAATATAAATTATTATTTTAATGCTTATATGATTTTAATATTAATACATATATATGTATGTATAAGTATGACAATTCACCTCTAGTTTAAAAAAGGATAGTTTTAACTGAATGGCTGAACAAATTTGATTGCGGTTTTATTTAATCGAAAGCGTTATTTACCATTAGTTTTATTCAAAACACGTTATGGATAAAGGATAATATTTTATATACTTCACGCAAACTTTTAAAGTTTATTAGCACAGAGATCTGTTAAAATACTTCGCCTCACAGGTTACGCTATATTTTGAAGACATTCGATATCAACTGTCATATAACAAATACAAGAAGCATTGAATTATGTACATTTAATAATTGAGTATCTGTCGTAGCGCAGCAGCACGAACATGTGACTGTAAATGCGACACGTTGTGGCTTTTTAGATTAAATATTTAATAATTTCATTTCTTCGCATTGGCTAAGCACGGCGTTGAGTTCCACCAATCAACACGCAATGCCTCAAATTCAGTGGAAAGTAAGGAACGGAACGGAGTGTCTTAACACTAGGTTCTCCCATATTCTCTCTGCGTACCCTGCCATATGCGGGATACAGTGTGAAGTTAAGAAAGAAAGAAACACATATATTAAGAAGTCATTACCTGATCTTGAGGCTCAATCGCAAACTTCTGTTGACTAAATCCACTAACACTACCAAACAGTAAAAACAGAATCGTCCACTTCATTACAACTACTACGATTTCTAGAAATATCCTCAACAAAAGGAACAATGTATTTGCATTTCTACTAGTTATTCTTGATTTAACTATAAATCTTGATCTCTTTAGATTTAAGTCCTCATTGTCTCTTCTTTTTATCTTCTCTTTAAATGAATCAGCTTCATTTGATTCATGTTTCTTATTCTTAGTATTATTCGTTTCTTGAAGCATTTTGATATATCTTTGTAAACTTTATGTTGTATAGCCATATGGGAACAGCATTGGGGATTCTTCAATTAGTGTTTTTAATCTGTAACAATATATTTTTGTTATTAGTTAAAATAAATAGGAATTCTAGTATACAGATATATTTTGATATACAATTTATAATGATTTCTTTGGTTTGATATCACAGAGTGCGACTTCTTGTTCTAAGTTTCCCCACACGATATACAACAATCAGAAAGTGAATCTATAAAGTACAATCTATAAAGAGATAAAAGACTGTACACTGTGTTTTTTTTTGCAGCTCTCAACACGTGGCTGAGCAGGCAAAGGGCACTGAGGTACCCAGTGCTAAGACACTCTGTTCCCATTAAGACACTTCCGTTCGCCACTTTCCACCTTGAAATTATCTCTCTTCATTATTGTAGAAATATTGCTTCGATGAAACGTGCAATCATCAACATTACTCTTTTAATTATATAAAAGTTAATTAAACATACATGGTGTTAAATTGTGAATATGGAAAGTCACAACGAATATTATGAAAACCGCAAAAATTATACCGTACAGCGATACCAGTATGTATCTACCTCATGAAGTATATTACATATATATGTATATACGTATGTTCCAGCCATAAATAATTTCAGAAACCAACGGAAATGAATTACTGTTGCGCCAAAGGCAAATGTAGTGTAATTATTTTATTTCATTTTTTATTTTTTTTTAGCTTTACGTTGAATTCTGCATATAGCGAGGTAGGTAGCACAATTCTGGGAACCCAGTGTCAAGGCACATTGTGCAGATTAAGGCACTTCCGTTCCCCACTTGCGGCCAAATTTTGGAGACATCGCGTTTTGAGTATCAGAACCCAACACTCATTTTGCCTCGTTCCCAAAGTAAGGAAATGAAAATATTGAATATTTTATTTCCTTGAGTGGAAATCGAACCTACACCCTGCCGTGCTTACATCGTACGCTTGTGCCCCTGCCCCAACAACTGGCCTCAGCTTTATTATTAATGTTGTGTATATGAGTTGTAACGCATGTTGTACGCACGTTGAATATCTTTTCACTATATGCGACGATTGTGAGGTCGATTCCTATTCGGGGTACTAATTTAATAAAAGAGCTTAAGCCTCACCACTCAAAACTTAATACCTAGAAAGTAATATCAAAAAGTTTATCAACCTGCTATATGATAACTAAAAAAAGAACAACTGTCTTATGTGTTTTAATATTATATATATAGTGCTTTCTTTAAAAGAATGCTCAACATTTTGTCGTAACATATATTTAAAGATTCAAAAACTGGGTCGGGTGGTTTAACGATAGTTTGGAGCGAATTCACCAGAAATTGCAGTCTTGCAACCGATCTCAATTATTTATTAGCGCTCATTCTACTTGTTTGAGATACATCAATGCTTAATAAGATGTTTGATTTTTGCAATTTGCGATGATTACACATTTTAAATGCAATCTCTTAAGAAGATTAATCATGTAAATATAAATAATATATGGTAATATAATTATACAACTGTATATAAAATAAATGTATATTTATTTATACTATAAATTTTATATTAAAGTGTTAATTATTTATATTTTTAGATTAAGGTATTTTTTTAGCCTCACTTTGTACTTTCTATAATTCTCTCCGCGACAGACGCAACTGAACGCCGCAACTTATATATCAGAGCAGAAAAATTAAATGATTACTTTCAAAGAGTGTGAATTGAACCCAGAACTACTCACGATTAGATAAGCTGACGTAATACGACGCTTACACTAACGACTTCGTACATTTTGACTTGTAATTTAAATATCTACTGACAATTTAAGCAAGAAAAATGTACAAATTCATATTTATCGTATACCAATTATAAATGAACTGAACGATTTAAAACGAATCCTTTAAAATTGTTTTTTGTGAAAGGTAAAACATATTTTCATATGAACGTTCCGATTTTATTTGAAATATATTTATAAATTCATATAAATTTTATGATGCCTTAAATTTGCAAATATGTAAAAAGCGAGTTGTATTAGTTTTTACAAAGTGGCACATACAGGCACTTGACAGGGTAGGCAGAGGGAACTTGGGAACCTTATGTAAAAACACTCCGTTTCGCTTTCCACTTTTCGCAGAATTTGAGCGGACCAGAGCGAAGAAATTAAAACATTAAATATTTAATTTAAAAATATTAAATATTTTATTTTCTCCAGTGGGAATCAAACCCACAACCTGTCATGCTTATATTCACGCTTGTCACCTGGCCAGCGCCATGACAGGTGTAAAATAAGTATTATATTGCGGAACTCCGCGCTGTCTTGTTTTACACAGTAAAAAAAATTAAATAATCTATTTCCAAGCTTAGAAATCGAACCTACAACCTACCAATCTACCACTGCGCCGCAAAGGCACAAAAGCATATTGTATTGTTAACAAAAGTATTATTCTACAGTGCGAATCCATCCCATATATGCACGTATAAAAGTAACGCGAGCTTCTCCCTTGAGAATGTCATACATTATTTAATACGTTTCGATTTACGATCAAACGATACTGTGTAAAAATCCTTTACATGTTTTAAGTGAAAAGATGTGAAAGCTCTTTTTTTGTGTATTTGTATGTAAGCTTTACATTTATTTTTAAAATGTATGTATATATTTTTTGTAGCTTTCCGCTTATTTTTTTTTAGTTCAAGACTATATGTGCGGAAGCAAAGGGAAGTTAGGAACCTAGTGGTAACTAATTCCGTTTCCATTAAGACGCTTTCATTTTGTTTCGTCTTCGTGTATTCAGTGGTGGATCTCAATGCCACGTTTTTCCTGTTTACCGGAGCGAAGACATGTTAATATTTTTCGTGTGGGGGAGCTTTACGCAGCGCTTCGCCTTATTTTCAGAGCAAAGCAATTAAATTCTATTCCTACCAAACCTAAAACCTTTGCGGCTACAAACAAACACAGTATCACTGTGCCAACACGACCCTGACTAAGTATTAATATTATTTATTAAAAACAAAAAAATAAACTTTTTAATAAATAAGATCTACACAGAAGATCCAAACTTAATTGAACGAAGAAAATAATTTTAAATGATAATATCGTATTCGGCCCCAGTTATTCTACGAGCACGCCTTGGAACCGATCCAAAATTGTATCTATAGATGTAAAATAAACTGGTACCTAATTGGTTTCAATAAGAATCCTTTTCGAACGAAAATTAGGAAGTCTCAAGTTACTTGCAAATTAAGGCTCGACATCTTAAATGTGCTATAATTTCGCCCTTTCTGAATAATTTTTAAGTTTTTATTAAATTTAATTTTCAAGGTTTTCTTTTGGTTTGTCTGTGTAAGTTGTTTTTTGTTCGTTTGACGGTTAATGCGGCAATTGTGCATTCGATTCCCAATATTGAAAATTATTTATTTTTACTGCATTTTTCCTGTCGGCCTATCGTGGCGCAACGGCACAAGGCTTGAGGCTTTAAACAACAGGTTGTATGTTCGATCCCTACTGGAAGAAGAGAAATATTTAATATTTTCAAATGAAATATTTAATATCTTCGTTTCTTCGTTCAATGCAAAGTGCGTCGTTGGGATCCGCCACTGAACACGCAATTTATGAGTTTTGTTGAGGCGCAGGGGCACACACGTACCACTGTACACGTTTCAGATTATGAGTTCAAACCATTTTCGAGGAAATGAAATATTTAATATTTGTATGTTGTTGTTCTAGTAACGAGGTAATCTACAAGCAATGCCACCGGAATTAAGCTGAAAATAGGGAACAAAAGTGCGTATTTGGGAACGGAGTGTCTTATTAGGAACTCGAACTAGGTTCCCAGGTTCCATCTGCTTATGTAAAGCAAAAAAAAAATCCCCGCACTGTTACAACGAAGAGAGGCATTGAATTCACTTAATATGCAACGTTGAATTCGGGTTGGAAGTGTAGAACGGAATGCTAAGTAGTTTCAGTTTGAAAAGTTTGATTTGTCATTACAATCTCTATCCGCCCTGATTATGAAATAAAAAGTATATAAACATTACTTTCTATCTTCATTTCTCACTCACATTTACCAATTTTTGGACAATTTAAGAAAATTCACGAGGTAGGCAGTGGAATTTAACGCTACACATTGTATTATTACATATTTTTTTTGTCATAAACATTCGCCAAATTCGAGCCACTGCGGCTTTGAGTTCCCCCACCCAACACACACACGCCTCAAATTCAAAGAAGAGTAGAGAACAGAACAGACTGTCTTAACACTAGGTTCCCAGGTTCCCTCTCAGCAAAATTTCCCTTACTTGAATTCGAACCTGTAACCATCGCATACACTAAAATACATACCAACTTCAAAGCATCAAGTTAACATAATAACAGACTCCAAAACTTTAATTAGATAACCATTAACACAAAGCTAGCGTAAAGTTATACCTCCACTAAATATAAACAAAGTGCAGCTGCCTGTTATTTTAAACTAAAATACCATTTCATTTGTCAACAAAATTCTATTTGAGTTTTGGAATATTTATACTTGAAATATGGTTATGATGAATTGCTTATATCTTCCAACTGAGGAAACGGCTAACTATGAGGCAGCTAACTGTTTTAAATATTCCAGTTATAAACTATATTGTGAAGTATGAAATTAAATTTAGCTTACTTTGTTTTATTGACAGTTTCGTTTAATATGTTGTTTGAAATACGCGCGGCGTTTAATTCCGACATAAAAGACTTATTGTATTTATAATTACGGAAACTTAATTAATAATAATTAATATAATTTTCTTAATACATGTTTTCTTTTAACGCTTAGGATCATAGTGGCAAGACACTTCGTTTCCCACTTTTCGCCAAATTCTCGAGGTATTGCGTATTGAGTGGCGGAATTCACCGCCGTACTTTTTATTATCAAATCACGAAAATAAATATAAATACCTAATTGTCTGTTGCGTTAACAGTCGCAAGCTACTGCGCTACAATATTCTTCTAAAAACATTATTTTAGCAGTAACCGAAACTACAATAAAACTTAAATTTTATTTCTAATCTTCAAATCAATAAATATTCTCATAACTTCACTATTATTTGATTTAAGATTCAAACGATAAGAGTTACATCAAGACGGTCAGTCATTATCTCATCGTGTTTACAATTTTATTGATTTCCGTCCATATTATAGGTGTACCAATAAAAACGTTCATAAAACTACTGTGCTGTCGATTTAGATTTTATTTAATGTGACATTTATAACAAAACATTAGAGAATTTGTATATGTGACGATTTGATTGAAACGATAAGACTGTTTAAATTAATATAGAGATTTTTCCTAGAAACGCTTCGTTAATATTTAGTAAGACAAGTTTTACAGTCTTTAAGTACGTTTTATATATAAGTTTTGATAGACATTGTAAACGTGCCTATTGTGGATTCTATTCCCACTCTGAGTAATGTGAGTTCATTTTATTTCTTAGCTCTGGCACTAAGGCAAATTTTTACTTATATAGCAGGGTAAGTGAAGGGATCTTATGTAAGACTGTTAAGCTTCACGCTGTATCCCGCACATGGCAGGGTAGTGTTATGACACTCCGTTCCGTTCTCCACTTTTTGCCGAATGGATGGTATTGTGTATTGAGTGACGGAACTCAACGCCACGCTTTGCCTTATTACCAAAGCGAAGTAAAGAAAACATTACATTTATAAATTGAAAATATTAAACATTTCATAGTACCCCTGTGCCACCACAGGCCTATGTTGACTGTTTCTATACGTTTCCAATTTTTGAAACCTTTTGTGTCAGGTGGTGGAACTCAACACTATGCTTTGCCATCGTACAAGTATTATTAATTTCCTCGAGTGGGGATTGAACCTACAACCGACACGCTTACAATTATGATGCTATCACTGCACTATGATAACTTCAATAATAGAATAGAATAGAAATACTTTATTGCACTAAAATTTAAATACAAAATTAGAATTATAAATTTTACATTGAGTGCAAAGGCGGCCTTATCACTATAAGTGATCTCTTACAGGCAACCCCCTTTTTATAAAGAAAAATACCTAAAATAAGAGACTATAGTTGGCGGACAACGGTGCACAAAGTAATAATATACTATAGATACCGTAGATACACATACATGTATACATACACACATTCATACATACATACACATATACATACATACATACATAAATACATATTATATAGATATATAATACATATATACATACATACATACCCTTATACATACAATAATATAAGTATTCATGTTATAAACCAAATAAAAATGTATGATGCAATGAAACAGTTAACATTTTACATATAATTAAATAATTACAATCTTGATATTAAATTACATTGAACGTATTAAGATAAGATTGATTTAAGATAAAAATTTCTTATCTTGTTTTCAATTAATTAGGAAGCTGTTGTCATGAAATTTATGGTATATTTATCGTGAGATTAACTTATTTAAGTACTTAGTAAGCTAGTAGCAAGTCATTAAATGTTTTTACATATCTCTTTGACTGTGGCTGCCATGGATTCCGCTATTAAACACGTTATGAGTCTTATAGTGGGACAGAGACACAAGCGTGTGACTGTAAATGCGTTTGATCCCTACCCGTCGAAATGAAAAATGATAACAAAACAAGGCGCGGCGTTGAGTTCCGCCAATCAATAAACAATGGCCTCAAATTCGAGACAATGTGGGGAACAGAACAGAATGCCTTAACCCTAGGTTCCCAAGTTCCGTCCGACTATCCTGCCATGTGCGGGATCGTTTTTCGTTTCATCTGCCTTCCTTATTACGTCCGAGATACAGTGTGAAGGCAGAAAATCTATTTTGTCGACTTGCGTAACTATACCGCTTCATACAGCATGATTGAGAGAATTTAGTGTCATTACACTTTGTTTTCTAATTGCTTTCCGAATTCTGAAATAACCGGTGTTCATAAAGTATTTAATAGCATTGAGACAGAGTTGCTGACTGTCTTCAATTAATTATTACGTTTATATGAAAAATGGTGTTTTAATATGTGACCGCACAGGTGTAATTAAGAATTGCCTGATGTAACGTGAAAGCAAAGCAAGAACAAAAAATGTCCATGCAAATACCTTAATATGAGCTAAAAAAATAAAAGAGATGAGTCTCAACAATCTGAAATGACGATTTTTTTGTTCACATAATTTACTTTGTAAAATTAGGAAAAATATAAGTATATCCATAACTGAGAACCCATGACACATATGTCCGCTCGCTGAAAATAAAAGTATTTATTAAATATATATTGTTATAAGAAAAATCAACTAAAAATCTATAAAAATAAGGCAGAACAGTGTTATATAACCTTATTAAAAAAATTCCATAAAGAAAATGCAATGATGACCCAGCTATAATATATTTTCTATGTAATTTATCATAAAAGCCAATGTGTTAAAATTTAATTAAATAATAAAGTAATTTTGCATAAAAAATTGCCTCATACACGTTTTGTACTTTAATTAAAAAATCTCAAATTTTTCATAATAGTGACGCTCACAGGCTAATTTAATTTATTAGAGTGCTTCTATGAAAAAAGCTCGTAATATTGCGACTGTAGCCTTGTTTTAATCAAACTTTCGATAGAGTAACACCTGCTTCATACGAACGAAATGGTTCTAAAGTGTAAGTGATAAGCGATTTTTGTACTTATTAAAGGGTGGTGCATAAAATAAGCGTTATGTGATCTAATTACATTTAAGGCGTATGATACAGATATAAGATACAAAAAACTGTATGCTTTTGAGTGTATATTTCCATCCATACAATATAATAATGCATGTCTATATTAAATGTTATAATATTCCTATGTTATAAGTATGTTTTTTGCAATATACAAAGTAGAAAAATATATTTTTAAAAAGCTCCATTCCTCAGTTTTTGACAATTGAATGTGTCATAAGAGAAATCTCATATTGATTAATGGAAATCGATCTTTAACATCTTTACCTATTTCCTTACATAATAATTATTATTATCCTACAAAACTTTCACATGTTTTCTATTTAACGCCACATTTCATAATCTAATAAAACTACCAAAAAATAATAATAATTCTTAAAATTTTATATTTATTTTAAAAAAATTAAATGTATTTATAGTGTAATATTGTAAAAAAATCCTTAAGCTTACCATTTATACTGTACACATAGGGTCGCATTCCGAATAGCCAGGTGGCGACTAACAGATTTATCCCCGCGCATAAAATACTTGAGACGCACTCACGAGACTTGTATGTTATAATATGTATGTATGTATATTAAATTATAGCTTAGTAATTGTTTTTTTACGAAACTGTTAATATTCAAATTTTGTTTGTTTATTTTTCTTTAATATGGAAAGCAGTTACTGTGGTTTAGAAAAGTTTTTCATTTCATCATTGATTTATTTATATCAATTAAAAATTTGAATTTAGATTTTAATTATATGTGAACATATTTTTTCTCATTGATAACGAGACAGAACAGAGAGGACAGAAACGCTGTCTCGTTTGACTGTATCCATGAGTTCTATACTCAGCGGTAGGAGCGGGATCATTATATTAAAGATCATTCAACGTACAAAGACAAATATATAACAGAGGTTAACTTGGGAACCTAAAAACTCCCCGTTCCGTTCCTCCGTTCGCTAATCTATACAAAATAGCAAAATATTTTTATGGATAACAAAATAATCCCAGATTATATAAAGTTTAATCAGTTATCATAGTTAAATAGTAAACTAACGTCCAGTTATTTACTTTTCTGTTAGTTAATATTTGAAATAAATTCAAAAGCTCCGCAGCAGGTGTATATGTAACGGATGTGGACCGCTAAGCCACTATACAGATACAGGATGTTCACAAATAGACTATCGATTAAGGATCGTTTCGTTAAGATTTGCTATCGATGTTGCGTTGAATTATGCAGTTTAAATTTATTTATAGGTGAAATTAAATTTAACTGACGTAGAAATAAGATAATTTTTCAGTATAATTATGCATCGTAAAATATAATTCATGTTTACTTCTTACTCTTATTTAATAAAATGAGAACTCAAATAGTCTTTTTCTCCCTGACATTTTTGTAATTTTATTAGAAATTCATTATTATTTTAGGTTTTCTATGATATTTAATTATAGCAAAATTAATAACGATAACTAAAAAATATTATATCGTAATGAATAGAGATATGATGACAATGATAACTAATGCCAAGTTACTCCGTTCTCTAACAATAGAAAAATTAATCTGCTTCTGCTTTCTGTAAAAAATGTATTCTTTTGCTTTTACATGAAATTCACGTTTCACATTCTCTAAGTTTATTCTAGAATATTCGAACTAATATTATATATACAAATAGAAATATATAACATAAACTACAGATGACGTTTGCTGCACTGAAACACCATGCAAATTAATTGGCTAAATATTTCCCTAACTAGAAGTCAAATCCACAATCTACGTAAATACGTAAATAATTCTAAGCGGCGCCATATTGGCGTTAGTACCTCTCTTTTTTATATCACACTGTATATAACGTGTCTACTGCATTTGATAAGTTCATAGCACAGTATATTGAACTCTATAAAATCATCTTTCACCCATACATCGGCAAGACCTTTGAAGACCTTTCAATCTAGACTACAATTTTCATACATTTTAATATATAGAAGGGATTATGTCAATTTTTTATTTGTATGTATGTATACTAATATTGCTTATGTTTTTATTAATATTTAAAACCTTATGATATGTATAAAATAAAACAAATTATAAAATATAATTAATTATGAATCAGGAATCATCTAACAGGTTTTGTATGTGATATAGTTGGAATTTGATAAGCTTTATCAAAACTGATATACTAATTTTTGAGGTAAAGATATGCGGTACCTTTTTTCTGTTCTCGGAACCAAAATATTCGAAACTAACTTAATATTTTTACATTAAAAAAATATTCCACAATTATTATTGATTACAAGTTTCTAAAATTAATTTGAAAAAATGCTCATAAATAAAAATAAAAAAATCAAAAAGACATTATTAAGATTATTTTAAATTATTTATATGAAAATAATCAGAATGTTTTGAGAAAATCGAGAATCCTAGAACCCTTTGTTGTAAGTAATAGTTCTGTTCATAATTAAGTCATGAGACGACCTTATTCCTTATAGCAAAGGACGGAGGGACGCTACTATGAATAATGAAGGTACTTAACATTGTTTTCATTTACTACTTGTAATTATTTATATATTCTGTTTACATATATATTAATATATTTAATTAATTCTATCTAATTAAAAAATGTAATAATTATTTATTCAGAAAACGTATAAAGAATTAAACCTAACGGAGTTTGAATCCGCTCTTAGAAGTTCCCGCAAGTTCCCTCTGCCTACCATACATGAGGATACAGTATGAAACTGAAAAATATATATATTTATGTTTTCTGATTCTTGCATAAAAAATATTTGTGATAAGAATATCTGTGTGAAGTGATACACCATTAAATCGTTTAAAAAGTATGAATTCG
>DWMZ01000137.1:0-33889 GCA_018249855.1 Eueides tales michaeli
ATTTGAACCCGCGCCTTTTGAAAACCGTTCAAGCGCTCAGACTAACTAGGCCATACGTCCTCATCAAGCTCCGCTCAAGTTGTTAGCATCTCTGTAGGGAGCGACGTTGAGTGGTGGTGGTGGTTGACTCGTCACGAGCCATGCGTACAAATTACACAAACCTTTCTGTTCCACGACAATAAAGTTTACCAACTTTGGTGTACTTAATAATTCTTAGCTTATAAAAGCAGTATTTTATCTGCAAAATTTTATTGGAGATGATAAATAGCTTGTTTCCATTTTCCGTTGGTATTTGCTTGAAACTTTACCTCAGGTATATTCAATTTTTTTATGTCGATGGCTATTTTTCAAACAATTTATGATTATATTATTCCTTTCTTGAACAGTGGCAGAATAGCTACATTTAGTAGTATTTTTGTGACAGTAGATGTCTAATAATCATAAACGTTTATTCAAAACTGCCTCCCACATAACACAGTATGGATAAATATCGTAAAATAAAAATATCGTAAAACAAAAATATTAAATCCTTGGTCTAAACTGGATCTGATGAACTAAACTTGACGAATCTAGATTATTTTTTTGTAAACACTGCCAACGAGCCAAAGCACGACGTTGAGTTTTATTACTCAAACCTCAATGCCACCAGTGTCTTTGGACAGGAGTGTCACAATATTAGGTTCCCAGGTTCCGTTTGCCTTCTGTAAGGTGCGATAGATACAACGTGAAGATAAACGTAAAATTATTCACTTCTCGAAAATTGAGGAGTGATAAATGTAAATATGGTCATGTTAACGCGGGCTTAGCGCTACACAAAGAATTGTCGGGATTAAGAGCGGTGTCGTCGGATAAATGTTATCTTGTAATGAGATTATACGTCGCTTGAACTTTACCTGTACTTGTTGTCGACATTGAGTGTCTGTTCATGTGTTTGTATGTTCGTTATGTGTTAACGTAATTAAAAGAATTTGGGTAACCCCATTCCACTCTATTTTTTCTTTATAATTCTTGTAATTACATAAAATGCCGTCGTAGCGCATTGGCCGAGTGTTTGATTGTAAACGATTGTGGATTCAATTTCCACTCAAGGATTAATTTCCTTTCTCTGATGAAAACAAAGTGCGTTGTTAAATTCCGGCCCTTTATTCGCAACGTCTATGAATGGGCTCTGCGTGTGTTTTTGTTGGGACGGAGTGTCTTATCACTGGGTTTTTAAAATATATCTATCAAAATAAAATATATATATCAAAAATATTTACGAAAATTATTAAGACATCTGCGTAAATAAATTTCAAGCTTTTTCTTATTTTTCTTATCTAGTAAGTTGTGAAAGGCTACTCCAGCACTACATCAGTTCTCACCTAACTTCCGGCAGCGGTCGTATACCATTTTATATAGTGTGTGGAAGCTTGTAAGCACTTCCGCCTATTATTCTTAGTTGTTAAATGGAAAGAAAAAAGAACTTTTAACTTAACAAAATCACATATGAGATGTAAATATATAATATGCATGTAGATAGATAGATTGATTAGTAATGTACTCGGTCATTACGTAAGCATACTTATCACTTACGTTTCGTCATTTTTCAAAACGTTTTGTCGTTATTTATGGTAATTTATTTCAAAATCACTTTAATAGACAAAAAATCATACACGTTTTGTGTTTGCGACTAAAATAACAAAAATTAACTGTCTGACGAAATTCTAAGAATGTCTTTTCAGAAATGTTAATGAGAGAGCACTGAACAGTTTTCCATGAGCTACGGGCTTAAATCCTGCTACATTCAAGTTTTCATAGATTTTCTAACAAAAGTAATATTGTCTATACATTTGAGGTCCTATGAATAATTGTATGTACAATTAAAGTCTTCGCTAACGGCAACTCCGACCGCGCGACGATACAAATGTTTGCTATGCTCATAAAGTTTCTAGATCGCGGGGAGCAGCAGCAGGTCACAGCTGACCATCGTAAATCTTATTAAGTTCTTATTTGTGCATGAATCGTTAGAATTGTAGATTAAGTAAAAATAAGTGTATCACTTATATTTATACGGAGCTATGACAGTAGATAAATTCATTGGTTCAGGTAGTTCCATTTTGACAAAACCTGAATGACTATTAGAGTAAGTCAATTAAAGAAATCTTTTCAAAAAGAAGCATATTTTAAAAAAAAAAATTAATTAATATATATTTTAACTTTTAGTTCTTATTCTAGAGTACATTATTTTTAACTCTTTTATTTTATAATTATATTAGATGAGTTGTTTAAGACATTGCCATACACCATTTCGCTGCGGCGGGTAGTTTGGATTAACAAAAAATATTGATCGTATATAAGTTCAGGATTGAGGTAGTTTTCTAAATCTGCTCAATCAGACTCTGGAAAGTGGTTAAAATTAAGCTTACTATATTTCCCATACACTAACACACATACAAACACGACAAGTATATATCTTGTAAAAAGTCATTCTATTATCACTTTTATTTATCTTGAGGATTATCAAAGAAGTTAAATATTATAAACAATCAATGAAATCACGGGTAAGTTATACAGCGTAAGTTTGACCGCTTCAGCTTCTCTAAAAACTCAAAGACTTTATGAGACTAAGATTCAACAAGAACAAGTATTTATGAAAACTTGCTGGTTAATGCTGCATACACAGCGGATGTCACGTCTGTCGGCTACCACGAGTCTAAATGTGAACATCTACACTCTCGTTAGTGTAGAAATCTCCTTTTGTTTCAATAGTTGAGCAAAAGAATCAAATGAATAGTGTTCTATTTTACAGATTTCACTGTCTTTTAGAAACCGTACAAGTTGCATTGTAGCAGTTCTAAAAACAATTTTATATACATAAATATTACTATCTACCTACTAAATTTAAATACTAAATTTAAAAACGTATAAAAATTTGGACGAAGCAGGATTTGAACCTGCACCTCTTGAAAACCATTCAAGCGCTCTGACCACTAAGCCATCCGTCCTCACCAAGCTCCGCCGAAATTTTTATACGCTTGTTACAACTTATTTATGTTGCTAGCATCTCTGTAGGGAGATTTTTACAAATTTCCGCTACTCAAAGATAATTAGAATTATCGTTTGGCAAAAGAGAATGCTATTGATTAAATATTTTTACTATTTTTAAAGTGTTATTCCACACTTAGGAAAGAAAAATACTAAATTTAAAAACGTATAAAAAGTAAGTGTGGAATAACACTTTCAAAATAGTAAAAATAATTACTATCTACGTTTTGAATTTCAACCTATTTAATTAATCCAATGAGTATATACAAGCAATAGCTTCTTTTTCGAGTACATATTTTATAAACGATGATATTCTATAAAAATTATGAAGTTCCGTTAGTAACACTCGCTAGCGGCTGTCGTCCACATGTAAGGTAAAGGTCTCATGTAAAGTTTAATATCCAAGCTTACGACAGTTATATACTGTGAATACATTATTGCCGAGTATTTTTCAATATGCAGAGGATATAAAATATGTTAGTGGCTAAAGGTCTACCCGCGGCTGAGTTATTGCTCAATTTTTTCCCCTATTCATACCATTTATATTTATTAAAATACTCATACAGTAGGGGAAAAAATTGTTATATATTTATTAAAATAATGTAAAAAAAATATCTATACAATTTATATCTCTAGAATTAAACACACTAATCTCAGAAGCTACTGGTTTTAATTTAACAATTATTTTCGTTTTGTATAGCCCATTTACAGAAAAGGGCTACTTTCTTAGCCTGAAATTTAGAAACAAAAATAGAATTAAGTGATTACTTTAATAACATATTTTAAATATTGATTTTAACACTTTTTCAATCGTTAGGTACATATTTGTTATATACTAACGATTCTCGAAGCTTTATTTCAATGGACGCGCCCGTCAACGTCTCTATCCAATAGTGATCGATTTACTGATAATTAATACTAGTAATCGACATTTAGTTTAAATTAAAATTGATTGGTTTTTAGACAAGCCCAATGACAAAAGTAAAAATATCTTTGTTTAATATATTTAAACGATAACATTACAAGAAGATCTTCAAAGATAAACATCTTTCCTAATATAACTTTATATATTTTTACAACTTGACGCTGTATACCACATGACACTTACTCAGTTAAGACACTCCATTCCGTTCCCCACTTTCCGCCAAATTTGTGGTGCGTGTTGAGTGGCGGAACTCAACACCGCGCTATGTCTTGTTACCACAGCGAAGAAATGAAAATATTAAATATTTTATTTCTTCAAGCGGAGATCAAACCTGTCGTTTACAGTCATACACGCGGAATGTGAAACTAATATTCCTACCTAGACTGATACAAGCCAGAACACAATCGAGAATAATAAACAATATTAGAACGGCGCTAAATATTATCACGTTTAGCTAATGTTAGATATTTATGTAAATTGTAGAAACACTAAGTAAATCCGACAGACGGAAGGAGCTCGCTAATTCTCATCTGAGTTGTGCAACACCCGATAGTACCGGGAGTGTCTATACTAAAGATACTGTCAATAACTATTTACATATTCGATGTATCACAATTAAGCTCGTTGTTGCTAATTTACGTACTAGTGACGAATATGAAACTTTGTTTGAAGCATGTCGTGGTGCAGGGGCTCGAGCGTGCAACTGTACACACGATGGGTTTGATTCTTAATCGAGGAAATTTTAACATTTAATATCTTCATTTTCTCTGCTCTGGTAACAAGGCTTATATGTTATTTAATATTCATATATGTACGTATTTAAAAATAACTAAGTAATAAAACAGCCAGTTTGTATGAATCCGGCTTAGAGTAGGGTCACCCTGGTACTGATGGTGCCGTAAAATATAAAATAAATATTTGCATACTTATTTAATACGAAGTCAATGTACTCTCAATGGATGGAATGGATACTCTCATTCTATCACTGTTAGCGCGGCTCACGGTACTCATTACGCTGATTCTTAACCGATGGAAAAGATTAATGGTCGCCGTATACATCCTTCCGCCGCCCTCCTCCGCCCTCCTCCGCCCTACACCGCCCTACACCGCCCTACACCGGACCTCATGAATATGTAATCAACGACCTCTACCTTTCACCTAATGGAAGTATGGGATCATAGATATTTTATATCGCATTATTTTTGATTTATAGCACCCATATTTTTATTCGCAGTAAAAAGGAGGCTGAACGGTAAGTAGAGCAGACTTCGCGACTAAATTAGTTATCGTCCTAAGTTCACATCGTATATCATTTGTCTTTGTCTCTTAACATATTTAGAGAGAAAATGGGTAATAAAGACTTCAAATAATCTTTATAAAATTAAAGTTAGTATATCTACAGAAAATATCGGCCAAGTGCGTGTCAGTCTCGCCCATCGAGACTTCTGTACCAATTTTAGGATTTATTGCAAAAGTACCGATAGAAAAGGGTCACTACAATAATTTGTAAGATATCTAAGTCCCAATGGATTTAATGTTCAATATCTGAAAAATCAAAATGTCAAAACATTTCAGGGGTTTTTTTTTATTTTCCGCTTCCCTCTGTATTCCGTACATGGCAGGGGAGGGAGAAGGAAATTGCGAACCTAGTGTTAAGACACTCCCCCCCAGTTTTCGCCGAATTTGAGGCATTGCTTGTTGAGTGGCAGAATTCAACGCTGCGCTTTGCCTTGTTACCAGAGCGAAGAAATGAAAATATTATGTATTTTATATGAAAATACAAAATATTTCACTTCTACGTTTAGAAATAGAGCCCACTACATATTGCTTGCAGCCACACGCTTGTGCCCACGCGCCACGACAGGCCTCAAAGGTTTCAAAATGATATACATAGCTTTTAAAAGCTATATTCACGAACAACCGGGGAGGTAGATTATTTGACTGATTCTAAAAACATTTCCTATATCTCTCTAAAATTGTCTAACGAAGACATGCATGAAGTACTACCGTGTTAAACAAGGCAAATTAAATAAAGCGAAGTAAATGAAGTGAATACCGTACCATACTTACCATACTTACCATCTAGTTATTGAGATATTGCTCTTTGAGTAATTTAACACAACGCTGTACTTTGACTGAACGAAAAAAAATATATTTATTCTCTCGAGTGCGGATTAAACTCTCAACCGTGGCGTTTACAATCAGATACAATAAATTACATTTTATTTGAAAAATCTAATTATATTTATACAAAAAATAAGACTGTCCATTACGTCATAGACACACAAAACATACCGCATTCCATAGATTTATCGCTCATTCGTGCCAAAGAAGATTTTTGCGGGTATTTTTCTGCAGCGAACGGGATCCAGCGCTCCCGCTTGAGACATGATGAGATATATCTCAGACATTATCAATGTTCTTCACGATACGTTTATGATAGTGACAAGTTAATAGATTCGTATGAGAACGCAGCTAACGTTTGATGGATTGACAGTGTGTCTGGAATGATACAATTTGTTAATGTGTAAGTTAATGCTTTCAAAATGAATTGTTTGTCGAATTCAAAATTCGACAAACAATGTCAACATTATTGATTATTGTTTACAGTCTTTTATTCAATTTTGTGTCGGTTGATATATATGAATTGTTAATAAGATATTATTCTGTTTCAGCTCCACGTTGCATCCTGCATGTATAAAACAGGTTAGTCAGAGTAAGCATCGTGACTGGCGGAGCTCAACACCATGTCTAAGACACCTCCGTATTCCACTTTCCACTGATTTCTGAAGACATTGCGTTTTAAGTTCCGAAACGTTACCAGAGCAAGAAAATGAAAACATTAAATGTTTCATTGCCTCAAGTGCGAATCGAACTCACAACCTATTGAGTATTTTTGTGTCACTACCGCCACAACATTCCCCACGTTTATTTTGTTCTTCTTCAGCTTACAAATGTTCAAACAGGGAGCGGAACGCAGTGTTATAACACTATGTACCCAGATTCCCTCTCCCTATCTTGTCATTTGCAGGATACAGCGTGAAGCTAAAAAAAGCTTTTTTTTTAACTTTAAGATATTTTTATTATATTTTTCTTTCTTTATTTTCTTAAATGCTTGTTTAAATTAAGGTCATAATAGTTAAAGTTACAATTTAACAATTTTCAGCGCGACGTTGTCGTTACATAACACATTATCTAAATAATTACTGAGCTTCAAATTAAATGTAATTTCGTAGAAAATTCACATTTGGCCGGACATTCTCTCACACACGCTTTTGACTAGAAATTCGTGGCGAAGCAAAAATGTAAATGAAACCTGCGACTGCGACTGCATACCTCCGTCCGCAAACTTGGAATACTTGTGAAGGACTTCATAGTTACGTTGCTGTCGCTAGCGAGCTGACGTGACTTACATTGTGATATTTATTATTTGTAGTAGTTTTTCTTATATCTTTAATATTTTTTATTTCTTATTTGAATTAAGTACATTTTTATGAGATTTTGTACAATAAAAATTATATTCCTTCCCACAAGTGACAATTGAACTCACGAACTGATTTGAAACTGTGTATTTATTTATAAAAGAACCTATCACCGAAATACAGAATATAATACGATCTCGCTAATAATACTTAAGCATATAAGTATATAGCCGCGAGTACTCGTACTTTAGTCCGCAACTACAGTAGTGACGCGATTTTCACAAAAGATAGATGAAGATAGACGTGATGGATGGATCATGAAGGAGATCAGTTTTATGGAGGGATTTATTTGAGCCAATAGACACTATTTAAAATGCCTGTTGTTAAATAAATGGTTAATTTTGTATAATAATATGGAAATGTTTGTGTGAATGTGGAGTCATGTAGCATGAATGTTATTATTTACGTCGCAAATATAAAGAAACTTCTATTCTGTGTAAAAGCGCATTGCGTAACGCCTTTAAAATTGGGTGGAAATTGTGTAACGAAATCGTAACAACAAATGTTGATTTTTCTTTATTTGTTTTTTTAATAGTATTGTCTTTTAATAAATTATTTACTTCGATCTAATTTGAACTAACAACCACCTTATAATGAACGATAGTCAACGGAAATAAAATATTGTTGAATTCACCAGACGTAATAATAAAAATAAGTAATCTTATATCTTTGGGTGAACGTTTATCAAACCGTCACTAGCAGTTATTTGGTCTTTACAAATGGCTTTGTGTTGCTACATACTTATAATTAACCAAATCTCGGTTTTCATATTGTGTTTGAAAAACACTTTTAAAAACAGATACTAATATATTTTAGTAGTAAAATATGTTAATTTCATTTTCATGTTTATTACCGACATACCTATTTATAATATTTGATCGTTGATTTGAGTGCTATACAGGACACTGCCTCCAGCACGTAGACTCTACAATACACTTAAAAATATAGGATAGGATAGTAGAATAATTTAAACATTTTAGGTTGAAGGTCAATATATACGTGAAAAAATAAATAACACTCAAGGTAAAGATAGTAAAATAAGGTAAAAATGAACGGAAATGCTTTAGCTTTTCTATAGTATGGCGGTGATCGATGCGAGCCATTTCTCAGTGATAAGACGTCGCGTTGCGGTCGCGTTGATACCGAGGAGCGGCTTTCGACGCTTTGTACACGTTCGACCAAATTGCTGCATAATTTTTATTTAATTAGATGAAATTTTAGTTTTAAATGTACTCGTATAAATATTGTCAAAAAGTAAATGAAATTTAAAAATAAAATAAGTAATTCAAGCAGGTGAAGCCGCGGGCAGGTCGTTAGTAATTGGAGCCAGAGATTGAAACTTTTCACTCAAGCATGATTTTATAATAAAATGGTTCGAAACGAGCGTATAGCTTAATGGTTAAAAAACCTTAAACGATCTACAAGAGGCGCGGCTTCAAATACTATTACGTTTTAATGTTTATATATTTTCAAAAAGTATTTCACTTTTCTAAGTGTGGAATAGCACTGTAAAAGTGTTAAAATAACTAATATAGAATATTAAAACACATTAAAACACATTCTACATAGATGCTAACAAGATTAATAAGTTAGATTTCAAAAAGGTTCGTATTTATATAAATGTGGAAATGTTTATACGTTTACTAAAAAAATACAAAATATTTCTCAAAATACGCACCGACATATTGTGTAAAATTAAAAGAGACTTTGTTTGTTCGACGAGCGCCGACCTCCCGCCACCAGCCGCGGGTTGTTTATTGGAATACTAAAGGGAATAAACTTGCAACAGAATACTCCACTATTCTAAGATATAAAGTGTACGTCGGACTGCAATACGCTCACGGCTACAAGATATATTTCAAATTACGATACAACACTATCGTTTATTTATTTTGAAATATGACTGTGAACGTTTGTTCATAGTTGACCCTTCGCCCGCAGCGAGCTCGCGTCTGCACTTAGACGAGCTAAGTTTTTTAAACGGAAATTATTTCTACACTGTCGATTTTGTTTTCAAATATTATAATTATTGATAGAATATATTCTATAGTATATTACAGTAATATATTTAAAAATAACCAACGAACGACCGAGCCGCCCTCGCTCTACTGGTGTGTAAATATTATGATTGTTTCATCTAACTCGGTCGCTCCCGCCAGGCGTGGCGTATCGAAATAGAACATATGCCAGATCTTAGGTTACTTCTTTAAAAATGGATCTATAAAATCTCACATATCACTATTATTTTCAGATAAAATTAATATTTCAAAAAAATCTTTCGAAATATAGACACGGTTGATTGCAATTATTTCTTCATATATTAATAATTATCAGCTCCAAGCTGCATCCCATGCTAGGGTAGGCAGAGGGGAACCTGATATAAGGACAACCCTTCCACATTAAGACACTTCCATTCGTCACTTCTGGAGCCATTGCGGAACTTAACGCCAATTTTTAATTCGTTACTAGAGCGAGGTAAATGAATTTTTTAAATATGAAATACCTAATGAATTTCCTCTTAAGGGAATCGACCTCACAATCTGTCACGTTTGTAGTCGCATGTTTATATCCCTCTGCCATGACCGGCCTCATAGTATTACAGATTTATGTTCATAGTTCTAATGAAATAAACGAACAATATAATTGCGTACGATTTAACACTTGCCTTGATATACTCGTACATCTGTAATTGAACACGTGCCGTAACGTACGTTCTTACCGTCCCCGTACACCAAAGATACATTCTTCAGATGAGATTGCACTCACTCAGCAAAATAACATTGCTTTGTGAAAATTTCAAATATGATATTAAATAAAACGTCTGCTCTGAGGTTATAAATGTAGTGAACTTTACAAACTTGTTATTTGTGTTGTGATCTAGACAAGACCTTTCATCGCCTTCTGAAATATATGCAGTTTTCTTTGGAGAAAGTGCTCGAGATGGTGAATCATTTTGTATCGTACCTATTATACAAATATACGACGTACGTGAAGAGAGAGGTAAGCTGCTATGAAAGATGATGCTTCACAAGACGAAGTTTACAAACTTCTACAATAGTTTTTTTCGATTCTACAATAGGTTTTTCCGATCCGATTTTTGTTTTATGTTTATGTACATTAATACTTTCGTACTTTCGGTAAGACGGTCGAGGACGAGGACTTCGGTTGACCTTCGAAATCTCAGTATTTATAATACATAAAGGAAGGTCATGTAAAAAAAATGAGCCCCATGAATATTCACTAAATTTATATTTTATGATGTAATTTATGTTCTATTTTATCGTATATAGTTCAAGTTTCTTTTTGACTTTCATTAATATTTTATGACGGTCTTATATGAGCTTATATATTTACTGAAATAAGCATATATTATAATATTTATATCGTCAACGTGACTTTTAGTTATCTCAGATTTGAGGAGAATGATAAAGTTGTCTGTTTGACCGACCCGATGACAACATCGCGCTCCCAAGCGTATAATTGATCTCTTGAAACTTATTTCATTTTTTATTGCCTTATTCCAAGCAGTATAGCGGTATAGAGACGGGGGACGTGACGTTATATCGATAACTGGTGACCCTTGACGTACTTTTGCGTAAATTGCGTTGACTTTCATAATCCGGGTGTGATCCAAGCTCTACGTCACGTACAGTTATATATGACACGCACTTGATGAATGAATAGTGGTATATTGTTTATTTTATTTTGATTCTACATTGTTTCTTTGTCATTAATATTAGGTGAAGTAATTAATATTGAATAATATTTTATAGCTTACTATTTTTAGCTCAGAAATAAAATGTTGCTTTTGTAGTTTTTTTCTTTTTTTTCTGCTTCACGCTGTATACCGGTATATGGTTGGGGACTTTGAAACCTAGTATTAAGACACTCCGTTCCACTTCCATTCTCCGTTTTCCACCGAATTTGAGGCATTACGTGTTAATTGGCGGAACTCAACGCCGTGTTTTGCCGTAGTACTAGAATATATATTCAAACATTTTATTCAGAATATCTAGTTACAAGCTTTAAAAAAAGAAGAAATGTCCCGCCAAGATTCTTGATTAGGTTCTTCTCAGGATCAGTCCTGGTGACGTTTAAAAGATGAAGTTTGTAACTTCTTATTTCGAATAAAAAAATGATTATGAATTAGAGCTTATAAGGAGATACAGCTATATAACTTTTATGATTGTAGGTGAGCACCGTGTACGTCAGCACACTAGTTAGTGGACGTACTCACGAATTGTGTATAAAATTAACAATAAATATAAGTTTGTAATTATTTTTGTGTTTCAAATGCAGTATATTTACAATTTTTACATTTTTGTTGTATTTGTATTCGCTGTAAGTTCTCCTTATTTAATATCATATTTGTAAGTCCACGTGAGGTTTTACGTGTGTTTATAATAAAAAAGTGCTGCAATAAGCTGAATATATAGGAACAGATAGATTATTTCCATATTAGGATAACTCTGCATATCTAAATAAATACGTTCAAATAGGGGCTTAAAATCATAGGGGCATAATCAAGGACTCAATAGAATATGAATCTATGATGTTTTTAAATTTTTGTGTCTGCTTGCTTATTTGTCCACATACATCTTTCAAATTACTAGACCGATTCTTATAAATTTTTTTGTTATATACCTATTAGGCCTAGGCAGGAGCTAGATTATGTTTGATGTATGATAGTCCAGTTAAGTTATAAGAAAGAATTAAATGTCACCACAATATTTTTTAACAAGGGTGAACATATATCGATAAGTAGTACTTAGAATTTAAAATATTTTTTATGTCAATTTATAAGCAACATTTCACTTCGCTAAGAAAGAGCAGAATGTTACTAGCTGGTAGATTATTTCCATTTCACAACGCGGACAAAGAAGTGAGTAAAAGTTAGTAAGCTAATATAAAGCAATGATCAATGCAGTATAATTTAATGTATAACTTTATATATCGAGCGCGTCCCCCAGGACGACGCGTGTAGACGACGCAGGTACGAGGACAAGTCAGTACATGAATTGTTTAACTTACGGCAGGTTTCACACTATCAGAGGTTGATAATTTTTGTATTACATTTTATTTAATGATTTTTCATGTAAATGGTACCCTATTATCTTCTACATGATTGATTGCTTCGACATCATTGATTTAAGTTTTATTAAAACAAATTTTAATAAAACTTAAATCAATTATATCGAAGCTCACCTATATTAACATGAATTTGTTAGTTGACACAAATAGAAGTCCTGTTAATATAGGGGTCGTATCTGTCAACGCAGCGGTCGTGAGCTCATATTCCTCTCGAGAGTTTAAATTATTTTTATTTTCTCGTTCTCATATTAGGAATCGTGCGGCGTTAAATACCGCCACATAACACGAAATATATTAAAAAGTTGACTGAAAATAATGTACAGAATAATTAGACTCTCCTTTGTATACTACTGTTAGGATAAAACGTGAACCTGCTTCTTTACTGTGTCTCTGAGGTTATAGTAAATAAATTTTGCAACAAATAATTTAAGACTAGTCGTGGCGCGGGGGCGGTGTGTGACTGTAAAAGCAACAGGTTGTGGATTTGCTCCCCTATGAATAGATGAAATATTTAATATTTTCATATTACATATCTATTATTTTACATTTCTTTAATTTAATTTTTTATTTATATTTAAAAAAGCAATGAAATAAGCCTTTCTCGAAACTAAGTAATAGTTTTGTAGTTTCATGCTGTACCCTGCACTTAAGCAGAGAAGACTAAGTATAAACACATTGTTTTTCATGCTGCCCGTAATTTTTTTACAGACAATGTATATTCAATAGTTAACCTAAACACCGAACTTTGTCTTTATACCAGCTACCGGAATATAGACGTTACGTTTTCCTGAGCGGGGATCGAATTCACAACTATCACTTATACAGTTAGTTGCTTTGCAGCTGCTGCATCACAATGGCCTTATTATGCCAGATAGAAGAATGTAACGGTAATACTGCCTATCCCATAACAAGAAAACATCCTTAGATTTACACACAATGCCCTTGCTATCTGGAGTACATTATTCGGAGTAAATATTTATCGTTTGTATATCTTCCATTCAGAGATCAATTAACAACCGCGTCCGTTCAGTGGCCGCGGCCGGTTCACACTCGCCTCCCGTTTGTATCCACAGGCAATCATTATTTCAATGTTTTCCTTTACACATTGATTACAGAGCTGCGGCGGCCACGATCTTTTCATTCGGTACTGCGATTTACATGTAAATTACAACGTGTAATTAATATAAAATATTTATTAGTAATATATATATATATATATATATATATATATATATATATATATATATATATATATATATATATATATATATATATATGTATATGTGTCGTGAGGGGTGTCATGTCGTCATGTTCATTACCAGAGCAGTTGTTATTGCGATTAAAGAAACGATCAGATTTAATAAAAAAACTACTTCTGTGATCTGCAAGCGAAGAAATTAATTAACTTTGGTAACGAGATTAACATTTAATTAACATTTCTTTTAATACTTATTCACTTTTAAACCACTATAATAATATTGATATACTCGTAGTTTCTTTACAAAGCTATTGTTGCAGGCTTATATCACACAAGGAAATGTATTGTAATAACTGTTGATATTATACAATGTTTACAATACGTATTATAGTTATATTTTTCTTTTATCTTCCCGCTATATGTGCGAAATTAAGTACAGTAGGTATAGGCAAGATAAAAACCTAGTGTTAAGACACTCCGTTTTTATTAGGACCTCCACCACTTCTCTTTGAATTCTCGTAACCTGAGAAGAAATCTGACAGAGTCCGTCGTGACGCGGTGGCACAAGCGTGTAAGCGAGGCAGATTCAGCGGAAATATTTCATATTCTATAACACTTTTAAAAGAGTAAAAATATTTATACCGAATAGTCTCACATAGTATGTGTTGGTTCCAATTTATATCAATATAATAAAGCTGAATGGTTTGTTTGTTTGAGCGCACTAACCTCAGAAACTTTAAGGTTAGAATTAAAAACTACTTCAATATTGCATATTGTTTACCGTTTTGATTTTATACATTTTTTACATATTTGGTGCACAGAGAGTGAGTGCACAGAGGTGAAGATGTACTTTAAAATACATATTTAATAATCACACATACTTACAGACGTATGTGATCGAAATACCATACCCTAAATACTATACGCGAAATAATAATCTTTTTTTTTATTTTTATTAACTTTTAATGATTGAGCTTCTCGTCCCAGTCAATATTCTTTTTGTAAATAGTAATCTCGCGGAAAGCTTTACGTTGTAATTTAAATTGTTGTTGAGTGATGTGATGATCAGTTTTCATAATCTTGTAAATTACTCGTTCCTCGTAGAATGGATGACTTCCTTTATTACTTTGCGATATCGCCGTCAGACAATTTTTCATCAATTTTAACAAAATTAAATGTACAGTAATAGTCCTTCCTATGGAATAAATTGGATATTTCTTCCTGTACAACTTAGCTTAACTGTAAATTATATAAATATGTATGTATTTCTTTGTCGTTTACTCAATTATAAATTATAATAATACTTTGTTACACATAAAATAATTTTAATTTTTACATAAATATGACACTTAAATTAACCTATCATGTACAATGGCAACCTTATCACTACAAGTGATGTCTCACATGCAATCATTAAAAATACAAGATTTAGGCATATTAAAATACAGAAAAGCGCTAAAAAGTATAAACGGGCTAGGCTAGATCCCCAATCAGTAAAATATTTAATAATATCATTTTTTTCAGTCCAATAGAGCTACAATGCTACAGATATAATTTCAATTTAAAATTCATTAAAAATATATATATTTTAAATACATTTTCCAAAAAAGAGCTGTCAAATGTATTGTAATAAACTAAGAGCTCGAGATTCGAAGAGATGTTTTTCAAGATTATTTCTTTACAATATGCGTACTAGAATATTCTGTTTCACCGACAAGATATTGAATGTTATAGTAAAACAGTAACAGACATACTATAGAAACAAGAAATAAAGCATAGTTTTCGTCCCTAAGAATATATATCTTTTATGAGACTGAATATACGTGTCTATAATAAAGATAAGTAATGTGTTGTAAGCTTGCCGCTGCATAAATTTAAAGTAACTTTGAAAACAATACTGACACAAAAAGCTCATTATACTTTTCAAAAATATTCATAGAATAAAAATGAATGGCATTAATATTTATTAATTATAGTATTAATATTTATTAAATTCAGTATAGCCCCCAGTTCAAGTAATAACTAAATTGTACCCTTGACATTGCATGGAGCAACTGTTGAGTTTCTTGCCGGCTCTTTTCATCAGAAATACCTTCAGTGCCGCTGGTGGCAAGGTGCAGGGCATCATAGAATCAACTCGAAGTAAGAAGTGTCTTAACACTAGAACCCTAAACTCCCTTTACCGACCTTGCAATGTGAGCGCGTTTAGGTAAAAAAATAATAGAAATATAAAATACTGTGTAGAGGACAAAAACCACGCTTTTTCTTGTTACTAAAGCTAGGAATTGAGAATAAATAATTCCCATGACAGTGACAGTGACAGTATTTTCATTCATATTATTATATATTGCCTTTTCTTACAGTTAACTAAAATATGGTCAATCCTAATAAATATATATTTATATCATAATATGATAACGATAAAAAACGTAATTTCAATATTAGCAATAAAACAGCGTCCATGAAAAAGTAAAAACAAAGCACCACAGAGTACATTTTTGTATAGTGGATACGCGATGTTTAGTACGGAACTACAACAAATTTTTTGTCAGTATGTATGAAGGTAGATGCGCTTTTTGGAGGTAACCATGATCGACCCGGAAACTCCGCCGAAACAATGTATACTACAGCTATATGGCGAGTGAAATGATGTTCCTACGTAACTGTAGTAGAATGCTACGCATCCAGGTGGTGTGGATGGTATTTGAATGTAAAACTAATGTAACAGTCAGAACAAACTGCCAGTTCCTCGCCATCGTCTTCAGGAGATCAATCAGTCACCCACAGTAGAGAGGCAGTTGGCACTAATACCATATGCCAGGAGGGTTACAGACAGGATTCACTATATCTTAAGAAGATCTTCTATTGAAACTAGTTTCAGGCATAGCTAAAAGTAATTCTTGAGATCAATAAAAAAAAATATTCCTTTGCAGTGTGTTGCTAGATTGTAACTTATTCGGTTTGAATATTTGGCGAACCGATACTTACAAGGGAAACAAATACAAAACTATTTTAATTATTACTGAGTTTGGACCAAATCCATAACCAACGGTCACACGCACACTCAGCCACGATATTTCTAAATTATATATGACAATTGCATGCAAAAAAAAAAATATTTTAGTATTACTGAAGAATAGAAAATATTTCTCTATTTCTATATGATTTTATTATAAACACTTCACCGCATCCTGCGCTCGAACAATGTTCAGGTAATTTGTTCGACTAAAATATTTGCAGCGTGCCACTAAAGCCTTGGACGTTAGCATTAGACTGCCTGCTGTGATATAAATTGTGTGATTTCACAATATTTGTTGTAGGAAATGTTACCGAGAGATTTTATTAAAGGCGTAATTGTGGATTCGATTGTTATCAGAATATATATATATATATATATATATATATATATATATATATATATATATATATATATATATATATATATATATATATATATATATATAAAAGTAGAATATTTATCATTTCAATTTAATCGCTATAGTAATAAGACAAAGCACAGCGTAGAGTTCCGCCACTTAACAAAAAGTGTAAAACTCAATTCCCCGCGAAAAGTGGGGAATTAAGTGTATTAACACTAGGTTGTTACTTTTATGTCATTTATGTCAAGGTTTACTTTTATGTCATAAACTTACTATCAAAAGGAAACATTGGTTTATCCTGCCAATGTTTCCTTTTGATAGTAAGTTTATGATATAAAAATAATACTTTGGTGGCCTGTCATGGTGCAGGGGCACAAACGTGTTTTAAATGTTTTAAGCAGATTGGCTGTTCGATCCCCACTCAAGGAAATAAGAAAAAACGCGACTTCGAGTTTCGCTAAAAAAAATATATGAAATATTACATTTATTGATAAAGTGAAAACAAGTGCGATACTACTTTTTTTTTTCTTCCTTAACACATTGAGTTAAAAATGTTACATCTATGTTTGCATTTTATGACCTAGAAAAGTATTCTTAAAATCTTTTCAATATGAACTTTGAAAAGAAAAATACTTAAAAAGAACTCGTATCCTTTGATATACGTCCAAACGCTCCGACCACTACACCATACGTGCGGAAGTCCTCTAATGTTACGATGTTATAGATTTAAACCAAGTAGGCTAGAATCTTTAAACATCACTTGCAGTTAAACACATTATAACTTCACCGTAACTTTGCTTTATCCAAGATCGAACGTGACATTTAAAGAATGGGTTGAATTTAAAAGTAATATGTAAATTATTTATTTTCCTGAGGTTGTCGTGACACACGGGCATAGTGCCTGACTGTAAGTGACTGTGGGCTCAGTCCCACTTTCAGTAGTAATGAATTATTTTTGTTTTCTTGTTCCGGTAACCAGCGACAGTGCGGTTCAGTTCTGCATCTTAATACGCAATATCTCAAAAATTTACGAGAATATGATAAACGGAGTTTTAAAACACTTATCTTAAAAAATGCGAAATGTAGATGAATGCTCTCAAAATAAATATATTTATTTACATAAAGCTGTAGCAATGCTTTTATACGATCTAAATACCTATTGTTATAAAGACTCGTACTAAAGTCAAGGATTTAGGACAATGAGCTGAGTTATGTTCCTTTGAATGAATACTTGAGCGTAAACCAACAAGTTCTGTCGGATGCTGGGAGGCGCCGCGCGCCGGAGATGCATCTCTACATCCTCCATTGTTTGCTTTAGCGAGTGTAAACGTTTTGTTAGACAACTAAATCTCAGGAAAAGCAAGATATTAAGCATCATGATGAATCATAAATAATATTTTCCTACAATTATTAATTGAATTCACAAGTATCCAAATATAGATGGAGGTGTCCCACTTATCTTGACAACCAAAAATTGTAATAAATAGTCTGATGTATGTCTGACTAAATGTTCTACAGGGAATTTATACGTCGATATAAATCACTAAGTAAACTTATTGGTACTATTAAATGCATTTATTACTTTTTTATGTCATATGCTTTAACATATACGCAGGATCACTATGCTCCATCAAACTCACACTCACTCACACATTTTGTGCCGCTGCGCCCCGACAGGCCTTAAGGGTATTCAAATCCTAGCTATTTTTATACGTTTTGTAAATAAGTAATATAGAAGCTAATTATAGAATATTATAAATATCTATATTCAGATATTGAAAGTACTGATACGGAAACTTAATGTCTTTATAACATATAATCGACGCTGTAACTCCTCCTTCATTCCAGTAACAACAGCAAAATAAGTGATCAAAAATATTCCCGGGTAGGATACACTCAACCTTACTTACGAGTACATATCACTATGTAGAAAGAGCCCTTTAGCCCTCTGTAAAATCACCTTAACACTCACCTTCTATACCAAATTAGACGAAAAATACTAGAATTGCGAACAAATGAAAAAAGGATAGCCAATATCTCTTTAAACGGAGCTACAGCTTATCGACAGTTTAATAGAAACAGTGTAACAAAAAGACACGCGCCGGCCGCTCGAGCTTTTTTCTTGAACATTGTTCCGAACTTGCTAAGAACTTCCTTTTCTTAAGTATAACTTTGTACTGCGATTATTTTTTGTCCCTTATTTTTAGTCTTTGATGACTTTGTAGATGTTAGAGGAGTAGAACATTATACAAACAGATGAGTTTGATTTAATAATGAAATTAATATTTAAAATTTTTTTTTGACTTTATTGACTAACCATATTTTTTGTAATTTATATTTAAACTTTTATTTCTATTTAATATTCTTAAATAGATAAGCATCTGAAATTTGAAGCAGTGAAAAAAAAATGTAAAAAAATATTACTATACAGTTCAGTACATTCAGCTCGGATTATTAGTTAAGGATCTCGACAGTGCCAGTTAACCATAACTTACCAGTGCCACGTTGTATGAAGAGCATATAAAAATGAAAAAGTTTTTTTTTTATATCACGCAGATTCTCTTACTTAGCATTACTTCACTAGTAGCAGTAGTTATTTATAGTCTTTAATTATTATAAAGAAATCAAAGAGTCAACATTTAAATTATTCCAAATCTTTATAATAGTGAATGTTAAACATTGACACCAGAAAAAGCCTCTAACTCTAAAAGTTATAAAAAAAATTAAGACAAAATATATTAAGTTATTAGAAACCTACATACTTCTTTAGAACGAGCTCATTGTGCTTGTTATTGTTAGCTTCGTGTTGAAGATATTTTATAACATATTATACAAGTTTCTTGCATATTTCCAGTTGTTTTGTTCATTGCACTATAAAGTATTATACTTTATTCACCGAACATTGTAGCGTGGATGTGCGAGTAAATGTAAATTTCAATATAAAAGTCGACAAGATCTTTATATCTCACAAAAAATATATAGTTAACAATATCTGAAATTTTTCTTTTTACATTATCGTAGAGTTGTTGTTGAGAGACCCGCACATGGTGTGGCAGTCAGGGGGAACCTGGGGACCTAGTGTTAAGGCACTCTGGTCTATTCCCCACCTTATACATAAAGATTTCTAAAATACATAATTATGACGTTGTCTCAGAATAATCTAAATCAAAAGCAGGTTGTACTGTCGTCTAGTTCGTTACTTGTTAGTTACGGAAATTTCCCTTTAAATGCGCTGTTAGTTGAACTAATTGTGCTTTTGCATCTGCATCCGGCTCGAAGGACCGAATTGATTGTTACACTTTACAGCTTTGTTATTGCGGATACATTTTATTGTGTGTTCTAACTGAAAATATTTCTTATATTTGAATGAAACTATATTGTGATTATATAAAATATTGGTAAAATTGTTTTTTTAAAGCTATTATTGTCTGTACTTTTTACAAATTTATGGAACATCAGATGTGTATTGTCACTCTAAATCCAGTTAAGATTGTATACTATTACAATTAAAGTCACATATCACTACAATTATTATAGAACAACTTATAAAGTTTTACTATGAAATAAATTAAAACTTAATACATTATGCAACTATATACTACTTCGCACCAATATTCAGAAACTCAGTACATATATGTGTTTGACAAAGAATCTATTATGTATATGAGTTTAGTACATTTTCCCAACAACGAGCCAGACAGTTCATTTGCAGCTCTAATTATCCTTTGAAAATAGACGTGCACTTTCTTCGTCTACAAATTTAATATTTTTAAATAAGCTTTGTCTTGCAGCTAAAATGTTGAAAACGACGCCCTTCGTTTTCCTATTACTGTTAAATTCTGAGTTCTATAAACAAGAAACCGGCCAAGATAGAGTCGGATTCGCCCAGACGTTTCTTTATTAATCTCATTGTAGGTCGACGATAACTAAAATTTATAAAAGTTGACAAAATTGAGTTGTGTTTACAGATATTTTGCATGAGATTATAATTTTGCAATATTCTTTTCTAAGAATTACTTATAATTTTTCACTTTTTGACATTTTCTATTATTAATTATATATTTGTACTGTAAGTTCTTACTTTATATCGAACAGTAGATCCACGGAAAGTACTATTAATATTTAAATATGATTGCGTGGTCAATTTTATACTTGTGTTGATTTTTGAAGAGTTGTTGAAAGTTACTCTAGTAGGTACCTGTATATTTCAGCGTAAAAAATCTACGCGATCTTGAGGCGGTCGGATAGACGGACACCAAAGTGATCCTATAAGGGTTCTATTTTAACCTTTTCAAATACGGAATCCTAAAAGTACTTTTTAATTTTAACTTACTTGCCGTACTTATTTTTACGGGCTTTGCTGTTTACTAACTATAAATATAAAAATGTAGTATATCTACTATTTATGATATAATAATCAACATGAATTATAGTTATAGTTTCTCACTGCACGTCACATAACGTTAAATTTTTTGATTAAATTATATTGTAGGAAGAAGGACAGGGATTCGTAATTTGAGTTCCTAATTTATAACAATAGTCACGTCATCGAAAAACTAAAATCTATTAATAACTTTTAGTTCAGATTTTATTTTATTTTTCATATAAAAAAGAACAATTTTCATATTTATAAACATTGGTTTAAGTTAACTAAAAAGTGGCAAAATAAAAATATAAAACATTAAAGCAAATGAAGCAGAGCGCGCGGTGAATATTGCTAATCACGTTGATTCGACACTATATTCAATTATCAGTACATGAATGAGTACAATGTTTCTATATTAAAAATGAACTAAATTCAAGTACAAAATGAAATATCTGAATTAAAAATTAATCAGTACTGGTTTTTAACATTTTTAGAAATGTTATTCTATGAAGTGTTTAAGTAAATATATTAAATAACCAGCGTGCCATGCCATGATATTAAACTATATTACGGTAAAGTTTCATCTAAAGTTTCATCTGTTTAGTTGTTTTTGAGAGGAATAGAACTACAATCTATCCTCACAAACTTTCACATTCCTTGGTCATGTTTAAAAAGCGATGTATTAGCAGTTGTTATATTATGGATATGAGATTTAAAAAGACATTTACGATCCTAGTCACCATACAACATATCTATTTCACTGTGTCTCTCTGCGGCACGTTATACATACAACCTCAACAAATATGATGAAAACTTTGGAACGGAGTATCTTAGCACAAGCTCTCTAGAAAATAATATTTTACATAGTTTAGAATAAGTATATAAAGTTTACTTCAGATCGTTCGATGTGTTTTGATAAAAAGACCTACACATATACACTGGAGTTTGATCGATAACACCAGTTTTTCACAATTTAGTACGTTTTGCAAATTACGCATTTTGGAACGAAATCTTCACAGAAACGGAGTGCCTTAACGCTAGGATCATGCAGATACAGTGAAAAGCTAAAAAACGGTGAACTTTATTAAGACTCTCCTACATAAAATCGTCTTCTGATCTGATTGGGTATAGTTTACCCCATGATTTTGTGAATTACAAAATCCTTTTCACTAAGTAAATGACATTTTAGAAGCGGTCGTGGCGCAACGACACAGCACCTTTTTTTATGTAAAAGACACGGCAATCGAGTGTACAGGTCACCTGACGGTAAGTGATCACCGCCGCCCACGGCCCCGTGTAACGTGTCAAATAAGCTACAGGAGCATTGCCGGTCTTTAAGATGGATGGGCACCGGGGCCCGGCATAACCCAACGCAGTGGCCAAAGCCACTACTTAACGCCGGTTTTAAATGCTGGGGGTGGTAATAATCCGGTCGAGTCTGCCCATACGTGTTGGCATTTCTGACAACGTGAATCTTCCACTCGTACTTTAGTCGCCCCTTACGATACTATCAGTAGCAGGGTGATCCTATTCTAAGCCAGAATCACACGTCAAATTACCAAAACGTGGTGGTTGTATGTTCGATTCGCTCTCGAAGTAAATTGTTGTTATAATTAAGGCGGTGCGTGAAGAGTAGAACCTAAATATCTATTGGCCTTTTTTTCTTTATGATGTATACATCGCAAAGCTATGATATTACGAGATATATACATATAAAGTAATAAATAAAATATAAGGACGTCTGTCATAAATATTTATAATTATCATATAAGTAATTCTCTACAGTTCTGTATAATGAATACAAAAGAATTGATTTCTAATAAATTTAATTAATTTAATCAAATGCAAATATTTAAATATTTGTTATGTAAATGAACTTTGTCAATGATTGTAATTTGTAAGCTAAAACATTTTATGTTTGAATGCGATATAAAATAACGGATACAGTTAAATATACTATTATAATTGTATTATATGTAATTAAAATTATATTTATTTTTCGTGGTTTAAGTTTATACATTTATAGAAGAGAAGAAAAAAAAAGATCCGCGATGTGTTTTGGTTGCTGGTACATAATTAACTTTTTATAACATTTATCTATCTTGAATTTTAAAATAACTTTTATTATTTGGTTTGTTTTCTTTTTATAAACTAAATTGAAAAGCAAAATTGAAAATGTAAATGAATTTTTTAAAACTTTTGTAAACTGAGTGTCTTAATACGGAGCTTTCTTTTACTATCCTACTATGCGGGAAAATACGTGAACTGACTATCTAAAGTAATATGTAAATAAAAAATAAAATCCCGAAAAACGTTTCAGGCGTAGTCTACCAATTTGTAGAGGAACATAAATATAATAGGAAAATTCTCTTATGAAATAAAAAATATCAACGACAGCAAAAATATATAAATGTGTCGTCGTGCAAAGTGCTGCTGAAGCGAAACTTAAATAACGAATGTAACGTTTTATTTGCACCAGACAATTGCATTTTGTCTTTTAACTACTTTCATTCTTGGTAAAGAGACCATCACCATCTATTGGCACAGCGTCACCATGCCACAGTTTTGGGTTCAATCTCTTTTAAGGGAAAAAATTTAACAACATATATTTTATATTCGTTTCCTCGATCTAGTAAACAAAACGCGGCGTTGAGTTCCGCCAGTCAACACGCAATATCTTGAAATTTGCGCAGTTTCTCAACACTACATACTCTGCTACGTTTGAGATACAGCGTAAAAAGAATAAAGTTATTCTGATTAACAGCATAGAATAGCAAAAGAACAAATAATTTAAAATGATTTTCTTGCAACTGTCTCATATTTATATCAAGTACAAACCACTGTTTTTACTTTCTACGAAGGAATAACATGAGCAGGGAGACTTATATTGAATTTGTACGCAGAAAAGAAGGTGCGAGAGATATAATAGAAATATCTTCTCAGAATTTGTTAAAAGATCTATCTATTTAAAATTATATTAAGTTTTTATAATCTACATTAAGTGTGGAATCGATAGGTTCATTTCTAAGGCGTTAGAAGAACTCGGACAGTGGAAGCGAACATTAATGCGCATATCAAAGGGGCTCTTTAATCCTATGCTTGATTGGCTCTGAGCTTCCGCATGTAATTGGCTTTTCACATGCACGATTAATCCATGTTTTTTTTTCTATACATAACATTTGCATACTTATATGTACTATTTGCAAAAAGAGCGTAGTGACACGTCACTTTGTTTTACATTTTTCACCTCAGCGCAATCACCAAATAGACCGGTGAATTTTCTTATCAGTTAAAGTGTACTTATGAATGTTTATATGTATGTAATCATATTAATATTATAAATGCGAAAGTTTGTACGGATGTGTGTATGTTTGTTACTCTTTCACGCAAAAACTACCAAACGGATTTTCATGAAACTTTGCAGCAATATAGCTTCGATATCAGAATAACATAATAAGTTAAAATTTATAGGGTTTTTTAACCAACATAAAAAAGGAGGTTCTTTTGTATGTTCCCCGATTATTCGAAGGTGGGTGGACCGATTTTCAAAATTCTTTTTTTGTTCGAGAGGATATATTTGACAATTGGTCCCATGGTAAGGAGATCAGGATCTAATGATGGAATCCTGGAGAAATCGAGGGCAACCCTCAAATTTGAAAGGCACAGATGCGGTTTTTTCGTATAATAACGCAATTGGGAGATCTGTATCTGACTATCATCTCACAGAAAGACACAGATGCGGTTTTTTCGTATAATAACGCAATTGGGAGATCTGTATCTGACTATCATCTATTTTGTTAACTGACTTCAAAAAAGGAGAAGGTTCGAGTAATCTGAGGAACATACGTATTAAGTATGTTCTTTGGTTCATATGGTGATGGGAACACCGTTTTTAAAATAAACTTTTTTATCGTTGGAGTTACGGATTATTGTAGGATTATTTATCTTAAATAGTTCTAAATAATGTCCGCGACAGCATATATCTATCGTTTATGTGTATGTCACTATGACCAAAATAGTGAACGCGGATGAAGTCGCGGGTAACGGCCAGTAAATCATAATACAATTGTCTGCTTGATAAATTATTTCGTTACCGTGAGGCAACGAAGCACATAAAAATATTCTAGTTTAATTTCAACAGCCAAGGCCTTGAAAGTAAGAAAACCAACCTTTGATATTGAATAAAGGTCGATTATCTGAAATAATTATATTTCTTTTATTTTATGTGATTGACCGTTGAACATTCTTTAAACATAATATACAAAAGCCAATGTGAAGTAAAATTTAACTATATTAATAAAATAATTACCATAAAGTATTAGATTTGGTTTAGCTTTGCCTAGAGATTTCATTACTTTTTATATAAAGCTTGTGTTTGGTAACATTACACTCATTTTGTTAAGCAGAGTTTTTTCTAACTCATTCTTACGGTTTCTCGTTGGGTTCATCAAATGCTCCTGATCTTCAACGCTTATATTCCATAATTTTCTCTGTATGTGTGCCTTAAATCTGTACCAAATTTCAGCTCTCCTGGTGTATGACAGTAATAGTTTTATTTTAATGATGTACTTTCTTAGTAGACTCTCTCTTTCTCTTTGTCTCTCTCTCCCTCTTTCTCTCTCTCTCTCTCTTTCTCTCTTTCTCTCGTTTTGCCTTGTTCCAAGAGCGTAGAAATGAAAATATGAAATATTTAAATTTAAAATATTAAATATTTCATTTCCTCGAGTGGGAATCGAAACCACAACTTGTCGGATAAAGTCATAGAAGATAGGCCTCTTTCTTTAAAGGCGATAGTTTAAAAGCTCTACAAATATTCAGAGAGTTTAATAGAAATATTTATATAAGGACACAAGAATAGGGCACTGCCGTGTTCCTAGATTAATTCGGAGATTGGACGTTAGTTGTCCAGGTAACTTGTTTATTTTTTTTAGGTGGATTAAAACAACTTTCACATTTTAAACAGCTACTATCGTTGAAACGTAGATAATAAATGTCAGGTTTTGTTTCTCTTACATCATAAAAACTTCATCTAAGACAGAGTATAAATTAGATTTTATTCCTCAAAATATATAAGGATAAATGGATTTTTCTAAAAGGGATGGAAACGAAGACAGAAGTACCTCAATACTAAACTATCCTAGTGTATCCTCCACAAAATATAATAACAATTCTCATTTTACCGTTTAGCCATTGAAATATATGATACTGCAACATGTTTGTGGCTATACATTTGTTAAGTAAGCGAGTATACCATTGAACGTCCGGCGACTATTACTACAATGTACTTGTGCACGCATTGTGCATCTATTTAAGGGTTTATATGAATATTTACATATGTTTATTTTATTTTTATTTGTACCTGCAATTTTAACCACTGGCCAAATGGGATTAACTGAGAGTGTTCCTATAGGTTAATGGAATATCCATTACGAAAATATTTTTTCAATTCAAAGAGCGTTTTCGGAGATTAGTTCATTAAACCAAACAAAATTTATGGCTTTATAATAATATGTATTAAATATATGAGTATATGAGTTTTAGTTGAACTAATATATAACCAATAACACTTAACATATACATTATACTTAAATAATATAACTAGCGACCTTTATTGATGATATCTCTTATATTACTCACATTCTTTCTTTTTCTAATAAAATGATCACTACTAAATTTAAAAACGCATAAAAAATTGAACGAAGCAGGATTTGAACCCGCGTCTCTTGGAAACCGTCCAACCGTTTCTTTCCGAAGACTAGCGCACATAAACGCACAGACAAACAGATAAACAAACAAAAATGAAAAAAACGCTATTTTGGCCCTTTTGCATAAATGAAGATCGAGATTTATGTTTTTTAATTTAGTACAAGCTGTAGTAGCCTGAAAATAACATTATGAGCACATAAAGCGGTCTTATCGCTAATCAGCAATTTCTTTCAGACAAACATTACAGTGGTGCAAATATAGTACATACACTCCTATGATATTATATTGTAATACATAAACATAACAAATGTTTATAAAATAGTGAAATAAATAATATAAATTAACAGAAAAATATATATAACTAGGAGGCTCCGCACCCTGTTTCTTGTTCTTCCAGTACGGATCAAACAATTAATTAAAAATATTTAGTTCACAGAAACAGTTGTGCATTTTTTTGAATAGAAGTACGATTGATAATACCAATATTTATACTGCAATTTCTACTTCGAAAAAAAAAGTTGTAGACCTTCAATAATAAAATTAGTACGGAAAATACTTTATATATGTAGATTACGCCACGAACGAAATAACAAATCTAAGTTTACGAGCGTAGCCATTCATTTTGTATGAAATAAATTACAAATATAAGCTTGTTGTAATGTTTTCTTTTTATTTTAATAAATTCAACTTTTCCGGTTTCTTCCTTTATTTATATTACATTTAGTCATTTCTTTAAAAATATTGTCTTTGGTTTTCATTGTTTTTCTTAAAGTATAAATTGTAACACTTTTTCACCCAACTGCATAAAACTAATAAGCAATTTTAGAGCTAAAATACGACATAAAGACAAGAATATTTAGGGTCTTATATAAAATTGTATAAAGGTCATCGACCTAGGAAGCAGCAAGAAATATATAATACGATACGATTTTTATCTGTTTGTCGGTGAGTTTCTTCGAGCTGAACTGAAAATGCTTTAATTACTTTAAATACAGTTTTCACTATTATATTTTGACAACCAGCTCTCAAGAGCTAGCGTTAGAACATCGCGTATTTACGTGTTTCTAGAGTAAATAAATTAAAATATTATATTTCTCGTTTCCTCGAATGGGGTTTGAAACCACTACCTATCGCGCCTACAGACACACGCTTATACCTGCGACATGACAGGCTTCCAAAATAAATAGAAAAGTATCAACAAAAAACGTTTTAGTCGGCAGTAGTAAATAAGTAATAGTGTACTTTAAACAGGTGCAGCTGCGAGCGGTACGAGCTACTAGTAATACTATATACGAGTATGTTTTTGAAAATTTAAACTAGTTTTAAGTACACAAAGTAATTTAACGCTTACCAATGAACATTACATAAAGAACTCCGTCTCCCAACAAACGCCGCCGTTGAACTTGCAGAATACCAGATTATGAAATAGTTAGTTTAAACATTCGCTTTGAACTCCGCTGAAGTTTGTAGTTTAAACGAAAATATTATTTCGAAGTTTCGTCGAGTCCACTTCAAAGGACCGCGACCAGTTATGATTTATATCTTAACTGAGATTTATTTGCGTTCACTACAAATAATCTTTTATATACTTATCGATGTACCTATATGTGTTTTAATTTCATCGTTACTTATTTAATATACTGTGATAATCGTTACACCAATTTAAAATATTATTTGGACAAAAATACTACAAAATTTTAATTCTTTTACCTGAAATTTCAGTTTACAATGTAAAGATTTTGTCATAAAAGGGACAATATTATTAGAACAATAAAGGAATTGAAATTAGTAAATATAATAGTGTAAAGTGTTTTTTTTTTATCAACTTTTATATCAAAATATTTTTTTTTTTTTTTTAAGTAAAAATAATAATAATATTATATATATTTGTTGTTATAAAAAAGAAGAAACCAGTGCTCTACCTAAAAAACTTTTCAGACCAAAATGCTCATTAAAATCACACTAATCGCAATTTAACTTCTTATCGTCTTCACTTATCTTCTATGAACATCACTTTTTAAAACAAAACTCATTGAAACTCCTGTAATTGCCTTGAAATAGCAATTTATGTATAATTCTGTAATACACTGGAATGCTCAACTGCGATTTGAGTTCCGGAAGCTCTATAGCCTGTGTTATTGACTTCAGTTGAAATGTTACATTGTGAAACATTGTATTTAAAATCTTGTTATATTTTAATTAGCTTGTCTCAATTTTGCTGAGAAATAATAATTTTTACAACAATACAATTTTAGACATATAAGGATTAAAAATACAACCAGAAAAACTTTAAAAGAAATAGTAATTACAACAGAGTGTGAGGTTGTGGGTTCGTACTTTACGTCCTTTACGTGCTATTTGTAATTAGTCCACAGAATATTGGATAATGTACAATGCTTGTTTACTTTGGCGAGCTAAAAATTTTATGAATGAATATAAAATTGTTTTAGAGCAATAAATACATACCTAATTAGAGGATATATAGGGAATACTCGACGAAACACGCAACACTTGCGTTTTAGTATTGCTTTTATGCTAATTATTATATTATTAATTATTATATTATATTATTATTTTTCTAAATTCAATAGACACAAGCAATCATAGCTTGCAATGTCACTAGCGATGCCTTTAAACATTAGTATTAAAAAGAGACAGTGTCGTAAAATTAAATTATATTTTCTTAGAAAGAGAGTATCAATTTTCGCCAAATTCTGGAGGCATAGCGTGTTGAGTGACGGATCTCATTATTGTAGTTTTCCTCATCACCAGAGCGAGAAAATAAAAATATTAAATACTTCAGTTTCTTGAAGCGGGCATCGAGGCCACGACCTGTTGCATTTACAGTCCCATTCTTGTACCTCTGCGCTACGAGGAGCAAAAATAATAGTTCTAATTTAAGACCGTCTATTTCAAACTACATAATCAATTTGCAGTAGCGTCCGCGCTATCGGCAGGAGGTTATTCATATCTGCCCGTATTCTATTACTAACACATAAGTCAACTTACGGCGGAGTAATAATTTGAACGTCGGTAGCTAGATAGTACAATTAGGTTTCTTATAATCTATTGACGCGATTTAATTAAACGCATATACTCGTTCAGTGAGCGGCGTTCGTCACAACACTATGTATAATTGGGAATTCTGTATTTGTTAACAAGACAGTTGTAGGTTTGATTCATACATGAGGCTTTTTTTCCAGCCTCACGCTGTATCTGGCACATGCAGTATTATACATAAGCTAAAAATATATCGCACATGCAGTCTATAAATGAAAGTATTATATATTTAATTTTTTCGTTTAGGGTTTACACGTTAAATCTCACTACTCGAGTTATTACTATAATTTAAAATATATAAAAGGAAATAGACTTATCGTTGAGAATGTTCAAGACCGTGCAATGTTGAGTAGATTGTTTCGTTAAGCAAATCCCAGCAACAGAAGTTAGGTCTAATGACAGGTGACACAAGCTGAGTTAGCTGATGTTTAAAATACATAATAAGAAAACCAGAATTAAATGACAATTTTTCATATTAGGCTATTTCTACCAATTCTATTGGGCGTTGTGTGAAAATATAAAAAAATACTCAAGTGCGAATCTGACTCTACCACTGACCCTTTCCAATTTCACGATTGTATTGCAACGGGATGAAAACTACTCATTTTGTTAAAATATGTGTATGTATTTTCTGTTAAATTGTATGTGTATATTTCTTTAGTTTTAGAATTATTTTCTTTATTTGTGTTGTATTTTTAACTCGTGACAAATTTCAAAGCTCTAAGTCTATGGGAAGTACCACTACAGTCTTCAAAGAAAATTCATCATAAACTTTAACGTCTGAAAATAATTTGAGCTAAGTTCGTCTACGCTAACACAAGGTAAGAGATGGACAAAACGTAATTCTATGAGAGTTTAGTTTTTTTCTCTTGGGATATGAATGTCTAAACAACGTTTCTTTCTTCCACTAACAACATAACAATCTCACATATCCCAAGTAACTCACCATTGCTGCATTTTTATAACAGAACCGAAAAAACACTTCCATCAAGTTACTTCCTAAATTAAAATTCATTCGAGAATTGAATGAAATATTTTTAAAGACTTTCGAATAAAAGAGTTCCAGTGAATAGCGAGTGAACTCTTTTGACGCGGACAGCTGAGTAATGTGATCTCAGCCGCTCCCGCCTCCTTATCTAACGCAATCATTTTCAATGAAACGGCCTTTAAATAAAATCGTTTTACCGTAACGCTGCAACTGAAGTGCTACAATTAACTTTTGTTGACATACCATCTTGTTACGCTATCCTATTTTAATAATTGTGTATAAAAGAATTAAACCAAGAATTTCTTTGTTCCAGTTTATATATAAAATAGAAGTATAAATGTATATTAGGCGTTATGCATCTACGTTAGTTGTTTTTACTTAAGGAGTGAAGAAGTTGATGGCATATCTTAAAAGAATAGTGCAACATTTTCATACGACTCAGCAAAATACTTATTATTATTACGAAGTCAGATTAATCGCGTTCACGCTTCAAATTTACTTGTAATGTTTTATTTTTAATGTTGCGAACATTAAATCTCAGGGCCTCTCTCTAATCTCTCAAGTCCCTTTGTGAAGGGGCAGAAGTGTGTGACTTTAAGCGTTTACTTGTACGTATTACAGGTTGTGAGTTCGAATCACACTCGAATAATTGAAATAATTGATATTTTCAAATGAAATAAGGAAATATTTTATATTTACATTTTTTCACTTTAGTAAAAATGGGAACGAAACGGAGTGTCTTAATATTAGACTCCCAACTTCTCTCTACCTGTCCTGCCATGTGCCGAACACAGCGTGAAGCTAAAAAAATGGACTAAGGATATTTTGGTATTTTTTATATAAGAGATGTATATATGAGAGTAGGAAACATAGTTTTAGACATTTCGTTCTCAACGCACTGAGCAGTAAACGAGACAATGAGTGTCGTGTTTTAAGGAACTCAACGTTGCACCGGACTTTGTCTTCTTACGAGAGCAAGAAAATGAAAAACTTTCTTATTCCGATTAAAATAAAATCCACAATTACGCTTTAAATAAGTCTCTCGGTAATATTTCCTACAACAAATATTGTCAAATCACACAATTTATATCACAGCAGGCAGTCTAATGCTAACGTCCAAGGCTTTAGTGGCACGCTGCAAATATTTTAGTCGAACAAATTACCTAAACATTGTTCGAGCGCAGGATGCGGTTAAGTGTTTATAATAAAACCATATATTCATATAGAAATAGAGAAATATTTTCTATTCTTCAGTATTACTAAAATATTTTTTATTTTTGCATGCAATCGTAATATATAATTTAGAAATATCGTGGCTCAGTAAGCGTGTGAACGTTTACCCGTTGGTTATGGATTTAGTCCAAACTCAGTGATAATTCAAGTAATTTTGCCCTCCGAGGGTCCTTGCTGTTTACGTGACCTTCCCACATTGAAGATGCTGTGTTTTCGAAGGCCAACCGAGGTCTCCCTATACCTCTCCACATCTATGTCGTATCATCCTTCTCTACTAAAAATATTTACTACATATATATAAGATTATAAAACATAATTGTTATGTTTTGGCTTCAATTGAGTTAAGTCATTTTTCCTCTTTATTTTTCGATCCACTTAACTAACTTACGAGTATGTAATCTGTTAGAGACTAGCTTAAATCGCGGTTACACAGAAATTATTCGAAAATGACACGTTTCGAAGCAATTGTGCGAATATTGCGCGTAGAAATGACAATATTAACGATTTACTTTGTCCCTAAGATTCTTGATAAGGTTTACGTAATTTTAGATTAGTTTGTTACTACATTTTTGTTTAGTATTGTTTTTATCTAACTAAATTTGCAATCAAAATTTGGTTTAAGCAATCAGGCCTTGTGGTATCAATCTAATATGTTTTTGTGAAAATTTTCAATACTACAAGTATATGTTACTAAATATGAACTACAATAAAGTTACCATTAATATTACTATTTTTTTTTAATATCGCACCGGTGAAAAAGTAACTTAGAAAATAAAAAAATATACTTCTTATATTAGAAGTGACATAAGAAATATAATTACCAATCACTGCAACGGTACAGAATATTAGTAGGAACTCCACATCCGTAGAGGTTGTAGCGTCGTAGCAATGAACCACAATAAGCTAGCAGCAACAATGTAACCTGGGTCTGTGTTCCATACGAACATGAAAATTAGATTTGTGAGTCACTTTTGCGAAATTATAAACTTCGTACCGTAAAGTTGTGTTAGTTTGCTAACAAAGTCTTTTTTCAATAATATCATCGTTGAATTATATTTGAAATATTTGCTATATAAATGTATGTAGAAAATAAAATAGACACTGTTGTTATCTTATTAAAGTGGTTTTTGGTAAGGCTTTTACGGAAAATTAATAAACGTTTTTTTAAACGTATTTATTGAATGTATTTTAAAGTTGCTTGTTTATGTTCGATATTTTGTTGTTTGGTATTCAACGGCGTTTAATGCCACCATTAGTAATAATGTCTCGAAAATACGAGATACAAGGTTTGCAGAGTAAATAAAATAATTATAAAGAAATATACATACATCATCAGGAAAGCAAAAAGTGGAAAGTGATCCCACTAAATAATTTCTTTTCATCCAAAATATTCTTTCAAATACGTAAAAGTCAACAAATAATGTAATATTTATTTG
>DWMZ01000138.1:0-33865 GCA_018249855.1 Eueides tales michaeli
GGAGGAGGTTCTTAATACGTATGTTCCTCAGATTACTCGAAGATGGGAAAACCGATTTTAAAAAAAACTTTTTTTATCGTTGGAGTTACACAAAGATAATTACTGTAGGATTATTTATCTTAAATATATATACATATATATATATATATATATATATATATATCCAACGGTTCCAACAGTACAAAGCATCAATAATTTTACATGACACGGTTACTGCATATTGAGACAGAAAAAGATTCCAAAAATTCTTTCTAATAAAATGCTATGGCATTTTTCAACGTACATCAGTCGACCCGGATTTTTTCAATATATTATAACATAGATTTTTGGGTTACAGCGAGTACAATACATTGTTTAGCTTCGATTTTCAAACACGTAAAAGAAACATAATCGAAGGATTGGTATCCCAACAAATATGATATTATCAATAAAGGTTTGAGAGAAACTTTGAATTGAGTTTGAATCTTATGTTCTTTATCTCTCTCATACTCGAATGGATAGATTATAGTTAAAACTTTTATATTTTCTTAATTGAACTCATTGTCACATTAGAAAGTTATAATTACTTGTCAATTATTTAGAATTTTGTTAACAGTGACATCTGTTGTTTTTTATTTATTTTACTATACTCACCCTAGATGGCGCTTTCAAATAAAAAATGAAGTATAAGTAGTAAGTCTTCGATCAACTTTTAATTAGATTACAGGTTGTAAACAAATACAGCTCAAAAAATGGCACCATTCAATTATAAATAAAAATACAAAATATTATTACACACAGACTTTTGATATAAAATCATTAAGTAAAATCCAACCTTATAAACGTGACTTAGTCTAACTCACGTTTATAAGGTTAGTTTAAACTAGCGCGTAATGGATATGAGACAATTCTCTGTCAGAAAAAGGAATTTAGAAGTCATTATTTTTTTTTTATGGAAAAGACACGGCAAACGAGCGTACGGATCACCTGGTGGTAAGTGACACCGTCGCCCATGGCCCCGTGTAACGAAACGCAGCAAAAAAGAAACGCAGTGGCTAAAGCCACTATTTAACGCCGATTTTAAATGCGGGTGTAGTAATAATCCGGTCGAGCCTGCCCATGCATGTTCCCATTGCTGACAACGTGACTCTCCCACACGTATGTGTTCAAAAATGTATACTGTTCATTATATTAGGTACTTTAGCTACTTGCGCCAAACCAACAATTTCAAGATACTCGTGATACTAGACTTTAGAATATAGCTATGTCCTGTAGATCCTATCAAAGAAACAGTTTTTAATTTTTATAATTATTTTATAGCTAAAATTTTAGAATCTTTTGTATACCAATCTACGCCTATGAGTATTTTTATATATATACTTAATAGAAAATGTATAAAAATTTTGATTGTTGCGGAAGTTTAACCCGCACATTTTGAAACCTAAGTACTAGTAGTAGTAGTAGTAGTAGTGTAAACGCTCTGATATAATACGTTTTCTAAATGCTGTTTATCTTTTCTAAATGTGGAATATAATTTTAAATGCATTAAAATATTAGCAGATATATCGACATTATTAAATTGTATTGAACATAATAAATATATTGTTGAATTTTTGCTTGGCCAGTTCCAAATTACTTCTTCTTCTTCTTTTTGAGCGACAATGGATAACCGGTTCTACATGTGCAAAATGAATCCGTTGGATACTTATAAAATAAAAAAAATGCTAATGCTAGTTATTACATTGAAAAAAAAAGATAAAACAAGTACTCGATGCATTTCTTCGTGCAGATAAACCAATATTCGACAAGATTGGTTGTAGTGTGGAGACAAATATTGGTCAAACGACGAAATATTTGTATTTAATTGTTTATTAATGGTTATTAAGTACTATTAAACTAATTTTGTCGTGTATTGAGAGAAAGGCATTTCTTATGAAACCATACCGTTTAGGTGTTTATTTAAGTAGCTTTTTAAAGCACTCTAAAGCCACTTGTTGGCTATGCTTAAACCATACTAAAGACAAATAAGAACACAATTTTGTTAGTGCGCTTATTTCTCGGGCCGTTTTTTGAACTGTGACAATTAATCTATGAATATTTAATCGAAGCGGTAAGTGCTTAAAGGTACATTTTTTTGTCAAAATAAAAAATTACCATTTTTTAATTTTATACTGTATTTATTTTAGCTTGAGACAAAATGTAAAAAACAATAAATATATCCTAAATCTTTATTAATAATATCACATTTCTACGAATCCTTTGGCCACGCTTCTTCTACGTGTTAGAACACATTAAGAACAGCCATCTTTCTCGTATTGGACTTTTTTTACTATTGTATTGGCGGTGACGGAGAAAATTGCAAGCGTTGCTTGGTTTTAAGCACGAAAAAGTCTGTGTATAAAAAACAAAACAATCATGCTATACCTTAAGGCTTAAATTTAGGAGTAATTTAAAAAACCAACTGAATTTATAATGGGATAACACGAATGGAATGAAAATATCTGGAAACAGTTCTATCGTGTCAACAATGTGTTATAAAAATATAAAACGTTCGCAGAAATTGTGCTCTATAATTCATTGGTATAAAAATATTCTTGAAGTTTGAAACCAAAGTCCTCTTTAGGTTTTGTAACCTATCTATGATAAAAATTAAAAAGGTATAAAGAAAATAATTTAAGGCATGTATAAACAAGACACCAATATCACTAGCAAGTTTTAGAAGAAAAGAACTAATAATAATTCCTTTGATTATAAAACATTATTTTCCTTTTTTACATAATTTAAACAGAGAAAAAATGTGTATATGTGGTTGAGATAATGACTGAAGAAGACTGAACAAATAAGAAAAGACTGAATGAAAAGAGACAGCATCGATAACTGTTGAGATGACATATTAAAGCTTATAAGAAGAGATTGGTAATAATGGACGAGGCAAACGTCGATGAGGCTTGCCAGTAGTAAGGCATAAGGCATAACGGGCTCGACGCAATGACTTCTATTCTATCGTATTTTAATAGTGAATCTTTTAAAATATATATATTTTTGATATCCCATATGATAAAAAAGCTACTCTGATCGATTTAAAAGATATGTATCTAACTTAATTAATTGGGTACATTACTTAATTTTTTAGACTCGTTTCGAAAATATACCCCTATATTTTATTGTAAATTGCAAACATTATAGGGATTACTATGGTTTATTCTTAGGAAAAAGACAACAGCTATCGTCAATTTGGTCATGTTTGCTTATCTTAAACAAACAGTGCAGCCCATGCAAAAAGTATCTTGAGTTCGCCGGTTCTTCAAAGTTTTATTTTCTTAACAATACTCACTCACTCAGCGCCTATAGAAGACCCCAGCACATTTCAGGGTAGGCAAAGGGAATTTGTGAACCTAATGTTAGGGGACACTTCGTTCCGTTTGCCACTTTCCGCCGAATTTAAGGCATGTACGCTAAAAGTGGCGGATCTTCTTACTTATTTAATGTTCTATATAAATGCACTTTATAATTTAAACCAAAAGACACATTTAAAAATTACAAGAAATAAGTAAATTCAAACAAAATAGTAAATTTAGTTACATAGCGGATAGCAGAAACCTCTTTGATGAAAGTAGAGTAACATTTTTAAAACAGTACAAGCACTTAATAGAATTCCATGATTATGTACATGTAAGAAACAAACAATATCAATTCTAAAATATTTTTTCACTTCTATTAAATTATTCTACTCTATGTTAATTATTTTCCTATTGTCTTTTATTCTTATTAAGAATATCTCTATAACCGTCAAATGCATATAACACTCAGGACAGGACAATTCAAGCCTAGCAATATATTTTACTTTTAACTGACTCTTAAATAAAACTGAAAGTAACTTTTAAAGTATGTTTTCTACTAATATACAAATTTATTGTTTGACTTACGTCGGTGGTCAATAGTGCACTCTCCTTTGTGACATGTGGTGCCATAAACATAACAGTTAAATAATCTGTGATTAAAACTATTAAGCCGCATTTTTCTATAAATTTGAAAAAAACTCTTTAAAATCGACAGTAGACCATTTATTCAAAAAAACGTTTTAAATATTTTTAATTTTTTTTATTTAACTCTAATTATATTAATTCATTCATAAAGTTCACGAAACGCAAAATTAAATTCAACAAGTGATCTGTAATAACTTTAAAGTCTGTCGAGCAACAGATGCGCGGCGCCCTGCAGCGGTACTATCACTGCACGGTTTCAGGCAGAATCTACAGCCTCACTTCTGACCAGGCCTTATTTATACTCTGAAAGCTAGGTCACTGTATGATGGACCAATCCGTGAGAGCCACCATTACTAACCTAGATAAACAATAAGCTTTTTTTCAGCTTTACCTTTATTTCAAAATAAAATTCATAAAAAAAATGTTTTTACTAAAATTTATAAAAAAAATGTATTTACATATAAACCAGTATAAAATTAAATCAAGAAAAAAAAAATTGTGTGTCACACTAAAAATAGGTCATGCCACGCCTCCGTGCAGCTCCGATACAGTGGTTTGAGAGGAATACACCCATTTTAACATTTTCTAGACCCCTTTTCGTATGTCATCTATAAATGTAAATAAATATATAGTTTTAATTTCCTAATAATTAACTAAATTTAGAACTTGCATAAGCATTTCATCATCAAAATTTGATGGTAATCAACAAAGACCATATATATACCTATATAATACAGTGTGTTTGCATAGACTTTATATTATATAATACATTCATAAGTAGGTATATACTATACACAAGCGTATATTTTATGCACATGTAGTGACAGCACAAGTTTGTTGTTGATTACAGTTTTAATATAATTTAATACAAGCAATTTTCATTAAGTTTTAAAAAATACGACATTAGTTATTAATAATGTTAAGGGCGAGGTGTGGCACAGGGGTAAAAGCGTGCAAGTGCAAATGCGGGGATTGTGGGTCCGATGTCTAGTCAAAATTAAATATTTAATATGTTCATTTCCTCGCTCTGATAACGAGGCAAAAGCGCAACGAGATGTGGAGGTCCGCCACTCAACAAGCAACGTCACGAGAACTCGGACTACAGAAAGTAGGTAACAGAATTGTCTTAAAAAAGATAAAGAGACTTCAAAAAGAAAAAAGGTAAAGAATCTTTGTTATTCAATATAATATAATAATAATAATAACACAATGTAATAAAACTTGCTTCGTTTTAATAAAACATATAAATAGTATAACAAAATGATCCATAATAATATACTCTTTCATTGTGATCAATATTCTGAGATTCGGATTCGATCAAAACGGAGTTAGCAAACAAGTGATGAAAAAAATAAATACTGAAAGTCTCGCTACTATCGATGCTTTAGTAACTATAGTATCAAAGTGATATCATTAGCACTTATTGATGCTCTTCATGTATCTATAGAATATTATTAATATTTTATATAACTGAATACTAGAAGGCCTGTCTGGCGCAGGGGTACTAACGTGTGATTATAAATGTGACAGGTTGTTGATTCGATCTTCACCCGAAGAATTGAAATATTTAATACTGGTCTAAGTCCAAGCACGGCATTTAGTATCGCTCAACTTAACTCGACGCGCAATGCCTTAAATTAGGCGGAAAGTGAGGAACGGATCGAACTGCTTTACTGCAATGTGCGGGGTACAACGTAAAACTAAAAAAAGTGTTTTTCATAAAATATAGGAAAAAATATCAATTATATAAAAACATTTAATTTAAAAATTATACTTTAAAATAGCTGTTATAGTCGCGCAGTAGACCAAGTGACTGCACAAGCAATGGTGGTAAATGTGAGCCTCACTTGAACGCGGCGTTAGATTTCGCCAGCCAACACGTCATGTCTATTAGTTTCTTAGAGGATAATTAAAGGAGCTACTGTTTTTTATTTGTTGTTTAGATAATGTTATCAAATATATTTTTAAATCGAACGTCCAAATAACAATTATTTAAATTGTAATATTTAAGGTCGAAATAAATTATGTTGACGACATATTGAGCTCCTTACAAAAATATTTCGTTATACATGAACTTGTAATTTTGTGTTGACAATTATTGTAGTCTTAAAATAATTGTAAACAAAAAATAAAAAACGGTAAAAACAGTGCGTCTAAACGTTAAATTAATTCTCCAATTAATTTAACGTTTAGACGCACTGTTTTCGTTTTAACATAGTATAGATAGGAAGGATGATAAAAATATATATAATAAATAAACTTTTTAACTGGAGTCATTTTATTTCCTTTACTTTGTTTACCGATAAAAAAAATACTATAAGCATAATTAACATTTAAAAATATCAATAAATGTTCTAATAGCTGATATTTGAAGTTCTTTTAAAAATCCGATGCATCATCCATTGCTTTATTAGTGAAAGCAGACAAAAAAGGGTTTGACTTTACGCTTTTCTGATTCGGATTTTTGATAGAACTGCTTTTAGCACGATCTATAATGCATTGCAGACCGCGTGTCACACGACAAAACTTCTTTTTTTAGTGAGCAGTAACGGGGTTTGCAAAATAAGGCATGCAGTATTGTGAAGCACTAAACTAATGATTTTTTTTAGTTTAAGTCTAGTCCACCCGAGTTCACACGAACGATACGACTGTAGAAAGTCATTATCTTTTTAAATTATTTAACTAGACATTAGATTTACTCTCACCCGCATAAATGCCGTGCTTTAAAAGTAACAGTCAGCTTCCATCATCTCAGGGAATTCAAGCAATCATTACTTTAATTATGACGCTTTGAACGGACCTGCTGACCATAGACCATTTCGTCCTTCTTTTTGCCACTAAATGATATTATTATAAAAAGTGAAAAATTTTAACTACGTATTATGTATTTTATGATATCACCATATCATAAGAATACTCTTATCTGGACTGGATTTGTCAAATAGTAATAATTTGTAGTATAAGCCTGACATATTGAATTGAACTGTCTGCCGCAAGCGGATATACAGTAGACAACGGAAACTAAATAAGTAAATCATTTGCTGAACATTATATTTATTTCCGAAAAAAAGTATTTCTTGAGAAAGCTTTATAAATATTAAAAGTTATATTTTGTAAGTTAATATTTTTAACTTTAACTTTAATTTTAACGTAAATAACTTGATTTATTTTGATCATCTTTTTCGTTCAGTTATAAGTGAGATATAGGACAATAATATAAATTAAATATGCCTCATTGTGTGTGGACGGTTTTGCAAACAATTTAATGTACAGACATCTTTAATCAACAGTCACATGCACCGTGTGTAATTTTGCATGATCGTTTTACAGCCTTTGTGATATTAATCAGCCAAAACTCCGAAGTATAATTTGGCGTTCGATTGGACAATAGTAATTAAATCCATTGACTGGCAGGTGCGTAATTAAAACTGTCATGCAAAATGTTTTGTAATAATCATGACTGAGATTAAGTAATCGCGTAACTAGTACTAAAAATCAAAAATTTAAGAAGCTACAAATAAAATAAAATAAAAATAGCAAAATAAAAATACATAACAAAATATATACTTCATATTTTTGTTTTATCCCTTTATTATAAATAAATTATCTGATATATTATTCCATGCAGCAACGTTATTTATTTTTTAATTAATTATCATCAATAAGTAAGCTGCTGTTGTCGGCAATCTCCAGATGTAGGCGTAAACACGTCTATCGCTAGCGGCTTATCTCTGTAGATGATGTAAATCAATTATTATTAAAAAATATAACGCTTAGTTGTAATATATTTTTATTTTCGTTTTCTTATCCAGCAGATTCATTACAGGTTTTGTACTCTTTTAATTTGCAAATTTATTGAATAATCGAAAATAAATTTGTAAAAAACCTTCGATAAATTAGGTGGTGTAAAATTTTGAAAAAAGGATAGGCAGAGTATGACAGAGTTGAAGATAGATAAGGTATGTAAAGTTTCCGAAAGAGGATAGTTTTATAATTATTTAGATTTTCTTCGAATATATTACATAGTATTAATATATTATTCAGACTAACATTTTATCTATTCTATTCAGCGTACATTTTCAATAATTACGTAAACGAACACAAAAAACACTGTATAATATTTTTTATTTCATTTTCTTTCATGTAACATTTTATAAATTTATTTCTGTCTTTTTGTCGCTTTTTCGTTTCATTGACTTTCAAATCACAACGACGCTACAAAAGTCATGTTTAAAATTTTCAAGCCAGGAGTCAACTACTCTCATACATATGTGTATGTGTAATTATTCGAATGTAATGTTACAAAATAATAGGACACATTTAAAAAAAAATCATTATACCTATATTTACAATAATTTTGCTAATTATTTGAATTTCCATAATATTTTTAATAGTTTTTGACCTAATCTTTTTCTTTCTAATATTATATAAGTATGATCACATAATCAATTATATCAATATTATAAGTGATGCGAGTCTCTTCTAATTCTATACTTTATATTTTGTACACAACAATTCTCCGTAATATGTCTATCGAATTTAATAACTTAGCTACGTTAAATGTTCACTAATTTTATCTCTTAACAAAACTAAATAACATCGAAGAGCTTATATGAAACACTAGTGATATAGATATTTTGTTTTTACTTATAATTCGCTTATATACATATACTGGGTCAACGGGTGCCTCGAAATCCAGGGCACAGGGCCTTCCTTCTCATAAAGGGGGAAGTAGGAGGTGCCGTATCTCATGGAAGTAACGGTAATTTCTATGCGTCTCACTCTTTTTGACACCAGTAAAAAAGGGAGAGAAGATATAGCATAATCTATTTCTCAGTAGTTTCAAAATAGAATTTATTTTACGTGGCTCAAAATAAACATTTATTTCTATTTCCTTTTTTCTTCCAGTTAGTGTAGTTTAATCAAAAATATAAGTAAATTAAGTTTAAATTTATCAAAATTGAGTTTTCATTAAAATTTATAAATTTAAAACAATATAGGTATTTTGAACTTTTATTTTCATTTAAAACTTTTTACAGACTACTTTTTACTTACTATTAACCTTAATCTAACTTAGCATTACATATGCTTAGTTAGATTAAGGTTAATAGAATTTCCGGGAGAGATTTTCATCTCTCCCGGATGTGGAGGAGTGCTGTGATATTATTTGTAATGATTCTAACCATAAGACAGTGATTAATTAGTTGTATAATAAGAATATTGTAGAAGACAGCTATAAACTGTTATAAAAATGCATACCTTTTTAGGTAGTAGTAACTTCTTCTTCTTCTTATTTATCTTAGTCTTGGGTATGGGTGGGAAAACCAACTTGTGGAACACTTTATGAGGAGATGCGAGACGCACGTATGGCTTTCAAAAGTAAACTTAAATGGTGTCAAGATAGAGAACAACAAATACAAATGGATACCCTGGCAACAGCGTATCTAACTAAGAACTTCGGTAAATTTTGGCGACATTGGACTGAATGCTTGGCCGAGACGACCTGCCGAGGTGGTGGGAGTTAATGGCTATGAAAATGTAGCCAGTATCTTTAAAAATGACAGCCAAATAATGTAAAATGTAAATTGTACAAAAGTGACAGAAAAGACATCGTGAATAATTATAAAGACATGTTTATTTTTACTCTTGTTGAGATCAATAAAGTAATGCAGGGTATGAAAAGAGGAAAATCACTAGGTCACGATGGCTTGAGCATCGAGCATCTGAGATATGCTGGTTTACATATTCCTAACATCATTAATTATTGTATAATCTTTATTGTAGGCATAGACATCTCCCAGGTAATATATTAACACAGTGGTAGTACCTATAATAAAAAATAGGACAGGTGATGCGGCGGATATATCAAATTACAGGCCGACATCCTTGGCAACAATAACTGCTAAGGTACGTACTGGACGATCTTCTTGATACACATTTAGATCAATCAATTAAATTACAAGATGCACAACTTAGTTTAGACATAAACTTTCAATTTAAGCAGACGGTTGACACTGAGAGAAAAACGCCACTATTTGTATGTTTTTTGGATCTCTCTGAAGCTTTCGATCTCGTGCCATATGGAGTACTGTGAAACAAACTCAAATTAAACTCTAATTTAAATTCCAACTTAATTGTTTTTTTTTAAATATTGGTATGAAAATCAAACAAATGAAATTAAATGAGGTAATGCTTTTAGTGGTCGTTTTATATTGATATAGGGGGTAAAACAGAGGGGCCTAGGTTGTTTAATTTGTATATAAACCAACTAATTGAGAGACTTAACAGAAATCGAGTAGGAAGTTCAGTTGATGGCATTTCCATGGATAACATAAGCTATGCTGATGATTTGGTTTTGTTGAGTCTCTCAGTCGGCGGGCTTAAAAATATTGAAAAAATTGAGAGGATTGGGCAGAGGTAAATGTACTGGATACAATAGTAACATGAGTGTTTTTAGTTTGTTTCGGGAAAATATCTAAAAAACCTTGCTCCTCCAAGGCAGATGGCTGAGTATAAGCACATCGGTCACATAGTATCCGAACGTCTGATTGACGATGGTGATATAGAACGGAGCATAGAGCATTTTCAGTGTGAGGAAACATGTTGGCTTGCAAATTTGCGCGTTCTACAAGCAAGTAAAGTTAACTTTGTTTCCTACTGTCAATCTTTTTACATATGCAGCCTGTGATCTAACTTTACGCGGCGTAGCTACAGTTGTAGTATATTGTTGAGTTGTTTTGGTATAATATTTTTATGAATTAATCAGTTTATTGCGAAATATTTTTAATCTCTACATTATGGGTGTTCGTGTTATATTTATAAATAGGCAACGCTTCAACTTGTCAACAACAATAAAAGTAATTTATAATTTACAGTCAACATAGTAATATAGTGAAATAGGTGATGAAAGCAATACTTTAATATCGCAAAATTAAAATAAATAAAAAATAAACAATGTTGATACAGAGATAATTGTATTCGTGAACGCTCAATATGTAGAAGTTAAAAAATTTACGTTAAAAACCGATAAATTCAATTCATTCCTAAAATTGGACTAATTGTACAAAAATATTACATCAAAAGAACTTACAATAATAATGTTATATTTTTACTTAAAAAATACCTCGTAAAAATGTTTACATAATTTATAAAACAATGAGGTATATAAAAAACGGTATTACTTTAGCAATATGGGAAATAATTTTGTTCCGTTGTATTGAACAAAACCTGTTCCAACATTTGTATAGACCTAGTCCATTGCGGAATTGCTTTATCCTATAGACATCAAATCTACAATGCCTGCAGGTTGACTCATGTCGAATTGTCAAAGCGTTCCTAGCTTTGTCAACGAATATAAATTTTATTACTTGTTTTTAAGTAATAGGAATCATTCCCGTACTATTTGGTACGAAGTCAATCAATAATTTACAAGTCAAACGGGAGATTGAGGTGATAGTTTATAAAAAACAAAAATAATAATAAAAATGCCTTATTTACTATATATTACTTTAATTATTTCCTTACTCTTTTTTATATAATTTATTTTATAGAAAGCATTTAAAATTGTGTTACAACTGAAAAGAGACTGAAACCGATTAGAGAAATCATTTGATGCTTGTACTCGTAGGTTGCATGATAATAAGTAATACATTTAACTTAATACAGTACTTACTGCGTAACTAAATTCTAATTATACTCCGTGTTTTTAGGCAATGAAAAATTGCTACAAAATGTCATTAGAATAAGAAAGTAAATTTTGCTACTGTTTCCAAAGTCATAATAGATCAGGTGGGGAATTGAGCGGTCCCTGAACCATAAGATCTTGGTTCGAGTCAGGTTCAGATTTTCCTTTTCTTTATAAGTAATTTGTATTTAAATATTTCCAAAAAAAACGTGACTACCAAAAAAACACCAAGCGAGGCTCGGTCATCCGGGTATATTGGTAAGCTTAGACAGCTCTATGTAGCATGACGTTTAGATACCTATATGTACACATAGAGGAAACTAAACGTCATGCCTGCGGGCTACGTGTTTGTAGTACCATATTAATATGTAAACGATCCTTGGTCGTTTCGACTTGTAAATGTAATAGAATGACGTGATTGTAAATGTAATAGATAAACGTATTATTGGTTATTAATATTTACACCATTAGATTTAGATTTTTAAAGAGTTCAGTCGATATTTTATTAGTGACATAATGCCATATGTTCGTATATTTTCTACAAGGTAAATCATTCTTGAACAAAGTATATAATATACACATATGTAATAAAAAATCTGAATGTCCTAATATACTGAGACGATCTTAGATAGTTATAGTCGTAGTGACACTATATACCAAATATCAATTTAAATTTGAATAAAATACAAGTAGGTGGCTTTTTAATATGCTTTAGTTTATTTACAGTGTGATAATAGAATAACTTAATAAAATTTTATCGTAACATTAAGAATTGCATGGGAAAAAGAAATAAAAGATCTATAGCACCATCACGCAGAGTACCTGTCTATGAACGATTATTGCATTAACTGTATTAAACGAGATAGACTCACATAATTTTAATATCCTAAAAATATATTTTTTAGTTTATTAGAAAAAATATCAGTATTTTCCTTTATATTATATCAAGTTGACGAATGACAAATCGTTATTTTATTTTTTACATACACTAACATTATGTAGGTTCACGCTGAATCTCGCATATTGCAACTAATTTAAAATTTAAAATTTATCATTTATACTAAATATTATTAAAATTAACATTTAAATTAGTATACTACAAATTTCATATAAACTATCTGTGTCTAACCTTATGATACTCAATATGCTTTTATATTTTATTTTATATATATAGAGAAGAAGAGATCACCATCATCTTGTCCCAAAGTGTGACGTGTAGTGAATGTGAGTCACTCGAACCCCTAATATACATAATATATAAAATTTTAAGATAATTATTGTATTAATAAATAATGAATAATTATTCGATTTTTATTGAATAATTATCTCCCGACTGCCGCATATGAAATGTAGAAAATAATTGTAAATATTTAGTATATAATTTATAGAAAACTTTTTAAAATAAATATGCTGTCACAATTTAAATAAAAAATATTTTTAAAACTGTGAGGCTTGATGTCACAAAATTATTAAAAACTAAGGTTACGAAATACGAAATCTGTATCTGCCTTCTAGAATTTAACAATTGTTCTTTAAATAAATAAATATTTAATAATCAAATTAGTTTATATTTTGTTTAAATTTGATGTACTCCCGAATGTTGATAAAACATTTGATTAAAGGAAATTTTATACTATTAAGTCATAATGGGTATGTAAGTGCACTAAATGCATTTATAGTAATACATTTAGCTCTGTAATTAAAAAGAATTAAGTGTCTTTAAAATAGTCATTCGTTAGTTGGCCTTGTCCGAGACTGAATTAGAAGTTTAAGTGTCGCACCATTGCGCTTAGTGTGTAAAATGGATTGAATCATCCTTAAAATATAGACTTTGGTTATACGATTTTTAATTTGTGTGTTTGTAAATATTAATTATTTTATTTGACTCACTCTTAATTAGTTTTTATTTTGAATTTATTCAAAAGTCATTTAAAAAATTGTCTGCCTGTCCTTGTAAGCAATGAAAATGGTATCTTTGAAGAAATTAAGACAGTTTTTCAAGTCACTTTTAGATTTCTTAGTTTGAAAAATGAGCACTAAAAATATCCTTTAACTCCATTATCATTTTCTTCTAAACAGTTAATTGAAATTACTGTTTATACTTAAACTTTCTTGGAATCTAACGTCTATTATTCATTTATAGTATAATGGGTTCTAGGAAAAGGAATAAATAAACAGTACTACTAAAAACATTTTTCTATATTTTTACGTACATTACTTTAAATAGAATCTATTGAAACCAATAGTTTTTTAATAAGCTTATAACATTGAAAGTAATATATTTAAGAAAATTGTAACTTTTATTACAGATAGGTTTGTAACCTATCTGTAATAAAGACTAAAGTACGTGTGGGAGAGTCACGTTGTCAGCAATGGCACCACGCATGGGCAGACCGGATCATTACCACCCCCGGCATTTAAAACTGGCGTTAATTAGTGACTTCGGCCACTGCGTTTCGCATTGGGTTATGCTGGGTCCCGGTGCCCATCCACCTTAAAGACCGACAACGCTCCTGTAGCTCCTCAGGTGCTATTTTGTGATCTCTTACCAATTGGTGACTCTTACTGTTTGTTTGCCTTTTCTATATATATATATATATATATATATATATATATATATATATATATATATATATATATATATATATTCTAATTTTGCAGGCGGCATCTGTTATCAGTGATTAATTTTCCGAAAACAACTTCTAATTATATTAGACTAAACTGCGGATGTGGTTCAGGTGGCGGCCAACGTCAAATAGTATTTCAGCCTTATGTTCCTCCGCCAAAACAATCGCACGACGATAAAAATATGAGTTTAAATCGTCCTATGTCTCCACATTTGACTATATACGCGCCTACATTGCCAGCCATGACGTCAATCGTGCAACGTATCACCGGTAAGTTCATTTTGTTATACACCCAATATACGCACGCAGTATGAGTCGCAGTAGTTTTTTTTGCTAATTCCTAGTTCTTTGTGTTCGGCTTCAACTTATTATTTCAGACAAAGTCCGTTAATACTGTTAATTTTCATGTGTTGACCATATTGAAAACCTACAGAAATTGAATAATAATATTATCATGTGTTCATGTTACTTTATACGTTTGGTACTCCATAATCGAGAATAAAACAGAAAATAAATAATAACTTGTCTTAAATTTTACAATCACTAAAATGATAAATAATTGCCGTTACGATGCTGTAACTTGTCGAGAGTTTTTGATAACAAATAACTGCTTACATGACATTTGGATATTTAAAATGACCTAACTGAGTAACATAATACACTTTTTTGAAGCCGTAGTGAATAGGAAAGTATCATATACGCTCGTGGGTGTTTGATCCCTATCCGGGAAAATGAGATTGCGGAGAGAATTGCGGTAAAAAGAAATGAATATTAATAGGTTCTCTTTAACTACCTTTCTATGGAGAAGCTGGCAAAAATACACTTTTATAACCCTCTTTTTCAGGTGTGGCTTTGACATTTTACGCCGTGATGTTGTCTGGCGGTAGTTTATTTTTGTCTAATGGAGTGGAAACATACGTATCGATGATACAAAGTTTGGATCTCTCTCGGCCCTTAATATTCCTTATAAAGATGGTGTTTGGAGCACCTTTTGTCTACCATTACTTTAATGGAATACGATTTTGTATGTGGAATGCAGGACGATGGCTTGCGATGAAAGATGTGTATGAAACAGCGCGTAAAAGTTTCACTGCAACTGCAGTTGTTACAGTGTTGTTTGCGTTTTTGTAATTTTATTTAGTTTTTCCTGAATATTTGTACATTATTATCTTTTATAATTTTCAAATTTATTTGGAGAAAAAAATTGTTTGTAGTAGAATAGCTAATTTATGTAGAGAAATAATATGGAATATACACAAACAAATAGTAAATAATAGACTTTATAAATTTCATGTAAATTTTTGACTTTGCGCGTGTAACATTGAAATTCAATCCGGTAGGGATATAGAAAGCAAAAGTTAGTTATACAGTAATAATAATTATGATTCTGAAATCCTTGGATTTGTTTCTCATATTATATGATTATAGAATAATCGCAAGGCTGTCGTGTCATTTTTTCTAAAAAAAATCCTTTGGGCTGCTAAGGCAAATATAACTACATGTTAAAATGTTAATAAGTTCAGTGATTCTGGACATATTATGTAATAAAGAATATCATGTTCATACATACAAGAAACATACATAACCCTTCCTTAGCAGTCGGGTAAAATATTTTAGAGTTACGAAATTATTTTATATAACCTACTACCTACCTATACTAATGTACTTATACGTACGAACCTAGTAACTAGTAGGTATAAGAAATCAAGATGTCAACCGAGTGTATGCATTTGTAATAAATTTAATTTACTCAAGGAACGATAAAGTAATTTAGATACATGAGTCTCTAAATAAAACAAGAAACATAAAAATCTATTCATTATCGATATTTATTATCGCTCAACTAACGTGCAAAATATAAAGTATAAAGTAGAATTGAAACCAGTCCTGGAATGATTCATGTAACTTATCAAAGTCCCAAAAAGGTAAGTACTATGCACTTACCCAACCTGATATCCCGTGATTTTACTCTCAAATAAAATTCAAATTAAAGATTAAATTATCAAGCCAATATTTCTCTTACAATAAAGGAGGAGGTTATGGGGGTAATAACCCTCAATGTTAAAGTTTATTTTATTATCTTTATTTATAAAAGTCTTGAAAAACGTTAAGTTACTTATAAAGTATAAAAATGTCAGTACAATTATCCATTAAATTAATCTAAAAATCCTTAATAATAACAAGAATATTTTCTGGAATACATAGTGTATTCTTTATACTTTAATTAAATATAAATTTATAAAACAAGCCTCAATAGAATTCAGTTTATACAGTAGACATTGATAAATACGCATCCATTACATTTAAACTAAAATGACAACATAGCTTACAACGAGATTTGGCGTTTACTACACATTCCACCAAGAAAAGGTATACGTCTTCATTCTTAAATCACCAAACCACGAAATATAAGGTTGTTCTGAATATCCTAATACCAAATCCCTTTATATTTTGATCTTTCATCGAAATAATCCTTTAATTTTTTCTGAAATAATCTTTGTATTTAATTAAAATTTCAGAATAGCCATTAATTTTAATTAAATTCAAATCAGATTTCAGAATTTCAATCCTTTCCTTTAAGTAATGCCCTTGAGCGCTGCGTAAACTGTTGAAGCTACGCACAAATATGTGACAGAATTGGTCACCGTTAAAATGTCTAAAAAACACGCGATAGCCTATAACTTCTAATGATAACCCACAGTAACGACTTTTGTTTTATAATTTTAATATTAATAAAAATATAAAGAAATTAAAATATGAAGAATTAGCAAAAATAGCAAATCAATATTCCTTATTCAATTAAATGAGATAGATACATATATTAACATAAAAAAAAAGTTAAAATTGCTGTGTAATCTATATTAATAATTACAAAGCGTGCTAATTTCAGAACCAAGTGGTTTGCATCGACAAAGATATTTTTGTGTAGGGTATTCTATTTATGGAGAAAGGCTATATGTTAATAGTTATGTAATCCACTGCTCTTAGAATGCGTCATATGTCAGATGTCTCAAAAAGTATTACACGTGTTAGTAGTAACTAACTACACTACACGGCACGCTAGTTTACAGCGCCAAACGCTACGGCCTCGACATACCTCTTTCGCCTCGTCCACTGTCATTAACATCTTCATACCTGCTCTCTAGGGCGTTTCTCATGCTTCGTAATTCAAAAAAGAGTAATTCGCGCCATTCACAGCATGGGACCTCGGGAATCCCTTAGAGAATTTTTTAAAGAAACGGGTATTCTACATCACACTACATATATAAGAATATATTACTTGTTCGAAAAAATGTCCACAATTACCTAAAGAACAGTGATAAATATGATATCAATACAAGAAGCAAAAAAAGCTGACCACTCCTAGTTTTTGTCTCCAAAAAGTTAGTAGGTCTTTTATGGGATATGGCACACGTAGGTATGTATAACAAATTCCACAAGTGATTTTAGCCATGCCACTTTATTAAAGTGAAATTAAAAAATATATTGTTGGGCAAAGCATATTACTCAATTCAAGATTATTATCATGATAAGAATGCGTGGGATCAAAACCTGTTGGCACTCATACAGGAAGTCAATTATGTAATATATTTACTTTAAGTTATATTTTAAAAAGAGCAACTGTTGAGTTTCTTGCCGGCTCTTCTCAGCAGACCCGCCTTCCGAGCCGGTGGTAGTTTCCTGTAGGACTACCACTACACTCCTAAGTAACTTGGCGTTTCAAAAGTGCTTGTAATGGCCTAATTGAATAAAGAATATTATGATTTTGAACCTCCTTCAGTTTTGTGGATACTGTGGTTTCGAAGGTCAACCGAGGTCTCAAGTCTCCTCGTCCCTCTCTTAGTACTAAATTCTCCTTCATAAATCTTTTTTGACATTCTTCTTTCTCTCATTCGCTCGACGTGGCCAAACCACCAGAGCACGTTCTTCTTCATTCTCACAGTGACACCCACGCTAGTGGTGTCTACCTACTATCTATGTAAGTACGCTGCCGTATAACAGCGTCGGTACCAATACTGCATTGTGTACGGCTAATCGCGCAGCTATGCTGGCGTTTGGCCGTCTCAACAATGCAACCAAGGCATCATTAACTCTGTTACCGGCAGCAATACGCCTTTCCACAGCGTTTTTGTATCTTAACATACTTCCCAGATATACTACCCCATTCACTTGTTCTGATATCTTATCATTTACGTGGATCTTGCATTCCGTTCTTTCGTCATTTTTTTTCAAATATCAGAACCATCGTCTTATTCGCATTCAGGTTTAAACCATTATTTACACACCCTACTTTCAGAGTGGTAACCAATGCCTAACGTATTAAGTAGCTACCTAATTTGTAAAAATACTTATATATATAATATTTTCATATTTCAATTTATTATAAGAAAAAATAGAAAATATTTAACATACGTACCTTACCATATTTAACATATGGTTGTCGGACATAGGCATTGATAGCCTTACTAATAACCTTAAAGTATGTCAGAATGGAATGGAATGGAATGGAGAAAAGTGTAATTGGTGTCAAAAGAACAGATAAAATACGATTAATAGATATAAAGGAAAAAATAAATTTAAAGACAAACGAAACATGTAAGACTTTAAAATGGAGGTGGACAGGACATATGTTGAGAGACGCGAGGAAGAAATGGACGAAAGTAATAATAGGGTGATACCCCGGAGATTATAAAAGACACAAAGGAAGACAAAAGAAACGATGGGAAGATGACATAAAAAAGTAGCCGGTCCAGACTGGACGAGAACAGCTAGAGACAGATTAAAATGGAAAGATTTAGGGGAGGCCTGTGTCGAAGGACAAGCTGTTTATTAAAACCAATTCTATAAATATTTACCAAGGTTAATACATATAATATATAGGGGATATAGATAGTTATGTATGTTTAAACTGTAAATAAAGTAAAGTATGTTTTTGTGAATTGTTAAATAGCAATAAAGATTTATTTTATTTCATATAATATTTTAGTCCATCCTACGTTTAAAACAAAATATTTTAACGATTCACTTTTTATGTTCGTTGTTAGAATTCATATGAGTTTAATAAATAAAAATATATCATTATAATATATACGTTGGTACATCGTAGTAATGTCATCAAAATAAGTGATGTAAAATATATTGAAGAACATACAGCTCACTAAATACAATGTGAACTTAAAGGAGACACATCGGTTTATTCGCTTAAAGGTTACAACAAATGAGAAGCTTATGAAAATTATGAGGGTACAATCAATGATTTTTTAAACAAAAATAAATTATTTTATAAATTAATTTCTAGGCTTTGCTCTTGATGATTACACGCGATGTAAGCAGGTAAATAGATAAACAGATAAGCAGACAAAAAATATATTATATTAATAAACGTCACCTATAACATTTTTGTACATATATCTTCCACGTACAAACAGTGACCAGTTACAAATTTATTATAAGTATAGATGACACGCCTTGGGAAGGAAATGCTTACTCTAGTCTATTTCAAATGTATCATTGTCTCTTATAAATAATATGTTGTAAAAATTAGATTAAAAAGAAAGATAAGTATGTCTCGAGCCGGTTACTAAGTAGATTCACATTTCGGAAGCTATGTTGTTTTTATTTGTAGTTTTTGCGAATTAAATGTGTCAAAAGAAAAGAAAATATTTAGTTAATTATTTAATTATGTATAAAAATATAGATAAATTTACTGAAGATGATATTATGGTTGTGTTATTGTTAGTTAAGGACTTTTTTATTGAATGTTTATTTTGCGTGAATTCCCTTTTTATAGAAGAAATTAGCTTGAAGAAATAAAAAAATAGTACATATAAGACCCTTAACATGTCAAAAATACTTTGCCAAAAAATACAAAGTAATTATTTTGGCGCTTTACGTTGCATTGTTAAATATCATGTCAAATGATGGTTGGCTGGACGATACGTACTGTTCCGCCTTGTGAATTTCACTTTGATAACGTTACCCTTTCAATTTTTTTACTTTAAAGCTTTAGATATTTTCAAAAACATGGAATATTATATTTTCAACAATAGTTCATTAACAGTGTGCAAAGCTCAAGTATTGTTCAAGTGTCTCCAAAAAATACTTTTAAATATAAGGTTTATTAATAGAGAATAATAAAAAAATCAAGCATAAACAAAATTCTTCTACAGTGAGCATTGCGTCCTCGCAACTTTCACTCTCGTTTTATGTGTCTTTTGATTTATTAATGAACCGTTCCTTTAAGTCACCAAGTGGTGTTCATCATAACTGTAGGCAAAACTTTTAATAAATCAAATACCAATAAAAAGATTTCATTCACAATTCATAATGACCATTCTATACCACGTCAAAGACAGTTTATAAAGAGACTTCGCTTACGTTTTTATTTTGGTTGAGACACGAGCTGGTGGGAGTTTATTATTTCAGTGTTAATTTTTTCATTATAAATAGTGGATACAATAAATAATACTTTAAATAGATAAATATAGATCGGACTAACAAGTTGATTAGCTATAGTAAATGCTTGTGCAGTTTTATAGACTAGGTTAGTTATATTTTATAGTTAGGTTAGGTTAATTTAAAATGGAAAAATAATTAAATGCTTATAAAAATGTTGTCATGGAAAATATGAATAATAAAAGAAATAAATTATGTATTAAAAAAAATATTTGCTAACTTTTTCTGTGCTGTAAAAAATATATATAGGCAGGTGGTAGTATATATATATTACTCTACTCTACTCTACTCGGCTTCACGCTGTATCGCGCACATGGCAGGGTAGCCAGAGGGAACTTGGGAACCTAGTGTTAAGACAATCCGTTCCATTTCCGTTCCCCACTTTCCGCCGAATTTGAGGCATTGCGTGTTGAGTGGAGGTACTCAACGCCGCGCTCTTCCCTTGTTACCAGAGCGAAGAAATGGAACATTAAATATTTCAATTGAAAATATTAAATATTTTCATTCCTCGAATGATCGAACCCACAACCTGTCGGTTACAGTCACACGGTTGTGCCGCTGCACCACGACAGGTCTCAATACTACTTATTGTAATTATGAATTAATAATGTTATTAGGGACACATTATGAGATTTCACAAAGAAGAGGTATTTCTAAAATTTTAAAGGTACCTTTTGGGTCAAAAATGCTAACTGTTAAGGTCTACCACAAAATTAAATAATAAATAATTTTACAATGATAATTCAAAAATTCTTATTTATATGCATGCTAGGTAAAAACCTTCATTCGATATTGCTAAATCTAAATATTCTCTTTGTTATAAAACAGAGCTATTAAATATTTTTCCTTCAACTATTCTCTCGGCAACCCTTATAAATACATTAAATTTATTCGTACAATAAACAGTAAATAATAGCCTAAATCATATAAATAGTAAATAATAGCGTAAGCCTTAATTTAATTCTTTAGACAAATTACTTCAGGCTAAACCAAAAAACTACATTCTCTGTTCAAAAAGTAATCATTATTAGCGGGTTCATATTATTTTTCTGTGCAATTTATTGAACACTAAAATATTATATAATAACTAAAAATGTAAAATTTATATTTTTGTGTGATCCTGAAATGTTCTCTGTATTTACTCCTTATTGCGGCTGCACAGCTTTCAATGGTGCTTTCATGCCCAACGTGCGATTGAGTGAATTCTCATTTAATAGTAAATATTTTCAGATGTGAAGTAATATAAATTGAATCGATTATATTTTAGTTTTTAAATGCTCGTTGTCGTATGGTTATGCAAATTTTAAGTACCGATATTTCACAAGCAATAACATTGTAAATGAACCGCCGTAAATATCTATAAAATTGTAGATATTTATAAAATTGGGAAAATAGAAAATATAAAAAAATATATATGAACAATAAACAGTCGTATGAAATATATTAAAAGTAAAAAATATTCTTGTATTAATTCGTTAGTACCCGGATGACCAAACTTTGCTATACTTTTTTTGCTATATCATGAAAAAATTATTGAAATGGAAATAAATCAACTTGAATGCCCGATTTCGATTAGAGTTGTTATAACTTGGAGAAATTTACCTTGTTATTCCGACATTTTTAAAGAATTTTTCAATACGTAAAAACGCGGATTTCATTTTTATAAAATAACATTATTAGCTAGATCGATTTATCGCTCCCTTTTGGATTTATAACCTGTTTCTGAGATAAGAAAACATTTACTCTTTATTCTAAACGCAAGAAATATTTCTTTGTCACATTTAATTCAACAGGTCGCTAATACGCAAGACCGCGGCGATGCACGTGTATGCAGTTTACGCGGAAATGTTGCCAGAGTTACAGCTCCGCCTGGCAAGAAAACTAGGCTCCGTGCGTGAAAACTTGGATATTTATATATTCTGTGTACATTCTTTGGTTTTAGTATTAATAATAGTGTTTTTTTATTCTTAAGTGATAGATTTTTATATCTTATGATATCTGATATTGATTTATACTATTTACATGGTGTGATGGTGACACTTGTGAGCTGGTTTGTAAAAAAATCCGAGCCGAAATGAAATTAAATAAGGTCAGTGTAGTTTTTTAAATTATCTTCTAAATATGACAGCAAAATGATTAAATCATTAAATTTTAAGCTAATCTAGATTTCGAGTAGCGGCGGCAAACGGTAAATAATAAAAGATTTAAAAAAATCGTACGTTTTCATTGAAAATTTTCATATCACTTAATGCTTGTTTTAATTTAAGTTATACTAGTTTTATGAACACTATTTTGGACAGCTCTGAAAATATTATTTTGTTTTAGTCCTTAAAATGAAACTTGCGAATTAACAGTTTTTCTTAAATATGTGGGTATGTTAGGCGTCAATACGGTAAAAAAAATCCGTTTGCTTTGTTTTGTATCTTTATATCAGCTAATGCTAATGTAACAATAGGTATAGATAGTAATATTTTTTGAACGTTTGAATAATAACAATAAGTCCCTTATATATGTTTCGGTAAATAATTTACAATTACATGTAAAAAAAAAAATATCATTAAATTTCCAACAAATTTCATAGCAGATAGTGATCACATAGGGTTCTTATAGAAATATAGAAAAATATTTACAATTTATAATCTAAATAAAGTTTATTCTTCTATCATACAAATCACACGTCTTCAATAATATTCAATGATGAATTTAGGGTTTCTGAACGATATGCGCTCGATTTTAGAGACAGATGAATAAATGTATATATTGTAATGAATAGATTAATTGATCGAAATTGAATATGTAGGGCTATTAATATTTCATTACGTATAAAAGGCATTTAACGTATAGCAACTTAATTACTTGCATTTCACGTGGTATTTTGATGGCAATCATATATGAACATAACGCTACCGCTACAGCTAAATAATAAATGCAGGTTATTTAGGGTAATTTCTAATTTAACGTAACCTAACTTGTAATATGCACAATTTCGGTAAACAAAATTACATCAGGAGATAAGTATATAAACTGAAAAAAGCTAAAAAAAAATGAAAAAATACTCAAGTTAGAACCGATTCCAGAAATATAAGTTTTTAAATAAGTAAAATGTGGACCAAAGGGATTGTTTTAATAATTTTATTAAACATATGTTTTTTTACACGTTTGCTAAGTTATATATCACTCTTCACTCGCACTCTCATCACTTAAAAATACAGAGCGTGAAACAAAAAATAATATTAAATTTAAATTTATTTTTATGACAAAAATAGAAATATTTAAAATTTTACACTTGGCTTTGAAATACAAAAAAATGTTTTGGGAAATTATTTTCTGTAAAAGAAGTTCCTTTCGAGTATCCAAGTAATGTTTAAAAAATGGTGCCGGTAAGCAGAACTGAGAATAATTGGATAGCCCCCGGCCACATCTGAGGATGCGAATACTGTAAGTAGTATTCTCAGAGCTAAAGTGAAAAATAATTTAAAATAAAGTCGCAACTATGTTAAATATTACTTTAAGCTAAACGGTTGAGAAAAAAACAATGTATTGACTGAAGCTTTAGTTAAATGTATTTTTATTTTATTATATTTTAAGACCTTCATTATTTACTAGCGAATCGTCTGCGGCTTGATATTATTCAGATTAGTAAATTAATAATTCTGTAGCCTAAACCTACCTCTACAATCTTCTTCTTCTTAACCATAAGGTTAAGAAGAAGAAGATTGTAGAGGTAGGTTTTGTATTACAGTCCTAGCAAAGATTCTGATAGGCTCACATTCTAGATTCTTTATCTTTTCATTGATCATACGCGTAGGAAGAGGGAGGCCGGGTGAGACGCGCCCACCCCAGGATAGTTTTATTCTCACTCCAGGTATTTTAATAACAAAAAAAATACTCTGAAAAATAAAAAAAACCTTTTCACAAATTTTTTTGTTAAAAAAATCCTCCTGAATAATTTTTCTAGATAAGCCCATGCCTTTGATCTAATACGAAGACCTTACAGACAACTTTCGAATATGTGTATATCTTCTGCTAGTGTATATATGAACGATAGCAATCATAGTTGTTTTAGTCCTACATAATATTGCGACGTACACAAACAAGAAAATTCATAACATAGTTGTAAGTAGTTACATCCTGTTACTTTGCATATGTATGAATGAAAGTTTGTAGTTTGCATTACAGCAACATTGGTTGTATTTCGCTTTAAAAATGCGTGTTGAAGATAGACTTAACTTCACTTTCTTTAATAAATAATTAAATATTAAATTTTTATAACAAATAATTTTCGCAAAGTGCAAATGTTTTGCGAAGCTAGTGAAAAAAGAATGTAGGTCAACTGTATGTATAACTTATAATGCATAAGAACTAATTTTGTATGAAATATATCTAAATTCAATTTTTCGACCTTTTTCCTTAATATCGCGATTGCGTAGAAGTGTGAAGCCGAAAAGAACATAGAGTGATGTTAAGTTCTGCCACTCAACAGTGTGTTAACAGTAATTTAACTTCACCTACCTTACTATATAATCAGGATACGGCGTGAAGTTAATAAAAGCTTTATCTACAGAATTCGGTTATGTTCAAATTTGTGTATAGATTTCAGGATTGCAGGTCAATAGGTACTTATAAGGTTGACAAACTTAAACTTACGGGTGTAAGCACTTACATATATGAAGTGAACTTAAAATATGTTTCTTTTTGGAATATAAAATACATGTTCATATTTCGGACATGTCCCTTTATTTGTATTATAAGATCTTACTTATTCAAAAATTACATAATTATAGATCAGCCAGACGTACTCTATATGTTTTGATTATACGGCAAATAAACTTGACTGAGTTAAGTTTTCTCATTAATTAGTCATTAATTTTATAAGTACACATTTATTTTGTATGATCAATGAACTACGAATATGAGTTTGTAATTTTAATGTTCTTTGAAAATAAGTACTTACAAATTAACTTTTGTTTTCTTTTTTATTATATCATATATCTCACCTTGTGCCATACTTCATAACCATTAAAAATTACAAAGTGCTTCCCGTGAACCTACCATGGAGGGTACCTTCCATGGTAGGCAGGTAGGTACAACTATTGATTAAACGATGGATTTTATACTAAATACAGCAAAAATAGTTCATAAATGTTCTTATCCTTTTGCTAAGTTTACTTAGAAAGCAATTTTTTTTCGTGCATCAACGGACTAAGACTTGAGATAAATGTTTGGAAAGACGTATAGACAGACATAAATGAAAAAAGGGACAACAAAGTGATTCACACAGGAAAAAAAGGGACAGCAAAGTAATTCACAATAAAAAAACGGGAAAATGTTTTTCTTTTGAGATACGCAACTCTAAAAACACTAAAGCCAGATTGGTTGTACGCGCCTTTGAATTAAAAATATATTGTTGCGTAGGTATTAAGAACATAATATAGGTATATATTGTTTTTATATACTTAATTACCTGTCGTAGAACTATAATAAAATCGTTAAGCAATCTATATATAATATGTAGGGAAATACCTGTCTTCGACCGCTTAAACTAGATTGTGTGACTTTTCATTGTCTAGATATTCAAAAATGAATTTCAGCTTATAATTTTTTTAAGTAACAGAATATAAAACGATTTAAAACAATTATTTTAAAGCTTTTTGTGTTTTAAAATGTTAATGTAATTTTTTCCGCTAATTGTAATACTTATAACAGGTATTTATATTATATTAGCTTTTACCAGCGGGTTTCCCCACATGGTCTAATGGACATAACTATATGAAACTAATTGTATTTCTAATAAATGCACACAGATTTTTGTCAATCCAAATATGAAATAATATGACAGACTAATAGGTATTGCAGGTAGGTACGCGCCACGGCAGAGCTCCCGTCTTCCACGTCCGACGACCACTCTGCTCCCTTAATTTATAACTGATTTCTCTTAAAATATATATTTTTTACATGCCTATGACAAGTCATTGCTTGTAATAAATTTGCTTATTTAAATAAGGTAAAATATTGTGTTACTTGAAATTGTTTTAAAATTTTAAAACATTCCCTTACTATGTTGTAATTTGTAAAACATAAAAGTAGTTATTGAGGATTATACTTAAGCGACTTACGCTGCTTGCTGTTGAACTTTTAATGTGGAACACTTTTGTCATACATACCTACTTACTGTTTAGCTTTAATAATTTAAACGGTTTGATTCATTTTCCGCTTTTATAGGTATATATTAATAAAATTTAATATAGCTTTCCTATGTATGTTAACGTAATCTTGATAATAAAGATAAAATTTTAAAGGAAAGAAAAAATATTTATAAAAAGAAAATCAGATCGTAAACAATTAGACCAATTTGTAATATAGATATAATAACATAAATTTTTATCTACAGATAAGTTAAGTTTTTAACATAAACGAAAATCTTCATATCAAATAAGTGTTTGTATTATTAGTATAGGTAAGTACCTACAGGCCAACAAAGTACTAGTACCTACAGTTATCACTATTAAATATAATATATGAAATTAACCAATTTGTAATGCATTATCATATAATTTCAATTAATTTCAAAACTAGAATATCAGATGCTATCTTACTAGAAACTTGTTGTCAGGTTCATAGAGGAGCTATCAAATGCATACATACTTGTCAATTATACACCCTTTTGGCAAATAATTTACCGCATAATTATAATAAATCATTTTAATAGTACGTTATTTATTTTTCAAATTTCGTAATTCACATATCACTCCAAAGATAGACTTGCTTTTTACAACCACCCGATAGATATTATAATTTTTTTACACAATTAATTTGGATATTCATCCATACAGTTAATCACCGTCAATTGAATCAAAGAAAAAAGGCCGCTTATTATGAGCTTGCATAATTTATGGTTATTGTTCACATTTTACGATATTAGCTTCAAAATAAGCATCAAAATTGTGTGGTCGCCAAACTTTTCCCCAAGCCATTATTATGGAAAAAGGGGTATAAAAGGTTTAGGCATTGTATCTCAGCAACACTACAGAAAATTGTATTATTAATGCAAATTAAATTATCTACAACTTTGTTTCAATCCATCTCGTATATACCATCTCTATGTCTACTAAACACACTTCCCAGGCATACCACTCCATTCACCTGTTCTAGTATCTTATGATTTACCTTGCATTCCATCCTATCTTCATTTCTTTCGAATACCAGAACCTTCGCATTACGCGCATTCAGGTCTGCCACAAATTAAGTTGTAATATAGAAAAATATCTCCTCAATCTCTTATAATTTGTTATTTAGTTTTTGATATTCTTTTTCCATAAAATTACCACTAATTGAACTATAAAAACATATGTAATTATGCGTTTTTAATGCATAAGTGCCTAAAATATCCATGGATGACTAGATATTATGATATTTCCTTTAACTATCACATCAAACAGAAAACAATATCAATTTTTTTTTGTTACTTCTATTTTGCGAATGTCCAAGCCTTAGTCTATGTTTTATAAGCCTTGGCAGTTGAAAGTTGGCTTCAGTGTTTTCTGAACACGGTCTAATGTAATACATACATTACTAGTATGCACACTCGGAACGCCATAATCAAAGAACCATACCATATATACTTGTATATACAGTTTTGTAAGTACAATACGTTTAATTAAATATTATCGTTTAGTTAGTTTGTAAATTACTTACATTCCCCAAATTTCTTGGAAATAAATAAAAAAATAAACTATATCGAATTTACAAATAAAGTTATAGATTTTTATTGTATTTTTCACAAATTAGCTATAATAAATAAAGGTGTAATTGTCACAAACAAACTTATAAATAGAGATATTAAATAATACAAATTGCCAATAAATAGTTTCCGAAATTTTATTAATTTAATGCAACATGGCGTTCTCCGACAGGCGACCCCTTTAGTGTTTTCGCCCGTCGGAGAACGTAGTTTTTAAAGTAGAGTTTTACTAAGATGGCATTACTTTCATTGTAAAATTCGCAAGACTGATAATTAATAATAATATTTTTGTTCATGTGAACAGTGACACATTTTGGTTAGTGGAATAATATTTCTACAGACTAGCTAATTCAAAAAGTACTTAAGACTTTGTTTGATTATATAGATTTACAAAAGTTTAGATTTTTTAAACATTCTTAGATTATAAGTGACATTATTTAGCGATTTAATTGCTGTCCACAATTATGTTAACATGAGTCTTAAAGTAATTTTTAGAATAATAATCTTACTTTTTCTCTGTAGTAAATATTTTCCAATTAGCCACGAATATTTTCCAATGTTGAGTACACTTTAGACATTGATTAGAAATATTGTACAAATTAAAATATTTCTATGTACACTATGTTGATAGTTTTTCCTCAGGGGCCAATATCTTGAGACCGGAAACATTCCTGTACTGACTCGCGAAAAAGCAACATAAAGTTGTCCATCGGTAAAACAACCAGTCTTTAACTCAACACTAACTGCTTCAAACGTTTGTCCCTGTGACTTATTGATTGTCATCGCAAATTTAAACGAATCTTCATACGCATGAAAATTACCACAATACGGCGACGCTTCCCTCTCCTTGCGTAGGGTGCGTTCGCTTACGTTTGTCGTATTCTATTACAGTTTTTAGTAGTTATCATGCTTTTCTTATAAAAACATTTAATAAACAAACACCCTTTTTTAATGAAAAAATAACTTGGATTTTGGCGATTATTATACATTTTAAATAAAATAAATTTAACGGTTAATCTGAATGAATCTGAACAATGTTTAAAAATCGATATACGCGATTGTTCCGTTAAATTTGTTTCATTTATAACATTTTTTTACTGTATAAAACATTGAAATTACCAATCATATTAAAGAACGTTAAGGCGTTCTTATATATTTTTACTTATTTTTATTATATTCTTCAGATAAGAATTTAAAAAAGTATAAACGATTTCATAAATTTATTAGTTTATAACACACACCCGACACCGATTCTTTGACACAAGCACGCTGTTCTCATTTCATTTTACTACTTTATTATGTTCACCAAGATCATGTTTTATTTATAATAGATAGATTTTGATGACAGCCGACGATTAAAATGTTAACAAACATCGTAACTTCTCCCAGGAACATATTATATTTATTGTTAACGTTGATACATACGAAAACGACAAAAATGGCAGCGTTTCTCCTCCACCGCGTATCGACCCGTAGTAAATTAAAAATAATACTTTTAATACTTTTTATTAGCATTATTTTTTTTGTTAAAATATTTTATTTTTTCTGTTATTTTAATATAGCATAATATGTGTTAATATTTAATTTAAATTTAGCAATCACAATGAACAACTTTAGCCAAGCAGCATTTTTGTTGTTTATTACCAGTTACCAGATATTTTATATCTATATTTTTTATGTCAATAAAAAATATCTTATAGTTATACATTTCTCATAAACTATGAGAAATAGCTTGACCGTTGTGATTGTTCATCAGATATTCCAAACCTTCGATTTTAATATGTCAATGTAAAATTCTCATCACGCTCAATAACTTTTGTTAAGGCAGCAATTCAATATTTCTTACACTTCAGCTGGACTGTTATGGTTGTTCATCAGATGTTCCAGATCTTCAATTTTAATACCTGATTGTAAAAAGCTTACCATCCTTTACAACTTTTATTATGGACGCATTTAATTAATTATCATAGTTTATCTGGGCCCCTGCTGTTCTGCATCGGATGTGGAAGTATTTGAAATCAAATATAGCCTATGTCCTGCCCAGACAAAATAGCTATACATAAAAAAAGCAATTAAATCGGTCTATTACTTTAGCAAATGTACAAACAGACATACAAACAGATAAAAATTCTGAAAATTACAGTTTTGTGTTCTATTAGTTATTTTAAGCCTCCCCTGATTTTCGTAAATAGATTCAATGTGCAGACACGACTTTTTTACTATTTTATTATAATATAATTTTAAGTAATTGCTTTGGTCGTTGTTTAGATTTTTTATAATAAAAACAGATAATTGCGTAAAAACGAACGAGTGATATCCCTTTCTAGTTTGGGTAAGTCCTTTTTAATGAAAAGTGGCAGATCGGCAACGTTTAGTAGTAATTTTATAGGAGCAGATGTTTACGTCATTGGTGTCCATAACTGCCTCACACGTTATACAGTGTGGATTAAAATCATGAAATGAAAATAATAATCCTTGGTCTAAACCATGGTTGCACAGACTTATTAAGACTAGGGGCCACTCGGATAAATCATAAACTGATGGCGGGCCGGCCGCCAGAAGTATAGGTAATTAAAGAATATAAAGAATTGATAATAATTTATTAAAATTGAAAAAAAATATATTTATTTGAAGCATGGCACTGCGTAGTGAAACTCACTCGTAGAAATACGTAAAACTGCTTCCAAACTTTCATTTGCAAGGCGGTTTCGATTTTTTGTTTTATTATTTTTTAGTATTGAAAAGCCAGCTTATTTGGTTCTACTTATAAATATTTGTTCACATATATGCAGAACCAAATAAGCTGGCGCATTTCAGAGCGCTTATGCGCAACTCTTCGTACATATTTATATCAATGCAGCGGTAAAAGTTCAGCAAGTCTCCTTCGTTGAATTTGTTGCCTAAATCTTGGTTGTTTTGAATGTCGATAATTTCAAACTTCATTGACTCTGGCGCATTTTCAACTGAAATCGTGAAAGGATTGCTAAATATGTCCAACAGAGGTTTCAATTTTTAAACTCCGAAAATCTATCTTGAAAAGATTGAATCAAAATATCTAACTTTTCTACATAACTGAAATTAATCGCAGTTTTGTTGAATTATTCAGCAATTTTCTTATGATTCGGAAAATGATTGTAATTTCCAGAATTCAATTGTGAACTGAAAAGCTTGCATTGATAGGATGATATATGAGCGTAGAGCTGGGATATCAGTTGATATTAGCCTAGTAGCCGTGTGTTCAAGACATTCAAATGATTTGTAATGTCAACTAAAAAAGCCAAATCACACAACCAATCAAGATTTTTAACTTCCAGGACATCCCTTTGCTTTTCCGCTGGAAATATTCCAATTTCTTCTATTAAATTTAGAAATCGTTCCAGTGCCAATCGACTTAGCCACCTTACTTCTGTATAATACAGTAAATCTCCATATTCGCTTTCGATGTCATCAAGGAATTGTTTGAATTGTCTGTGATTGAGTCCTCGTGATTTTATGAAATTTACAGTCGAAACTACCACTTTCATGACATTTTGAAATTCAATTTTTTTAGAACAGAGGGCTTCTTGGTGTATAATGCAGTGAAACTGCATGAGATCTTCAGCGTCTATATTTTTTTCTTGCAGACGCTATTTCAGCAAAGTAACTAGCCTGGAATTGATACCAATCATCGAAGGAGCACCGTCAGTCGCAACTCCCGATAATTTTGATAAGTCCAAATCAGTTTTTGAACACTCATCGAAAAGTACATTGATTATATCAATTCCTTTGGTTTGACCTTTCAATGAACACATTCCTAAGTTGAGTAACACCTCGTATGAATATGAAAAGTTGAGCTGTGGAATTAATATCAGTGGATTCGTCGAGTGCTTATGAAAAAAAATCAATGATCTTAGTTTTTTCAATTAATTGTCAATTCAATTATTACCTGACAAATACATAATTCGTCTTTGGATAGTCATACGATTCAGTTGAATTTTCTCAAACATTTTTGCCGCTTCTGGCCACATTTTCTTAGCGTCAATTGCTATGCATTCTTTTACAAAATCGCCATCATTAAAGAGGCGACTTCGCTTTGCTATTCGAGAAATTTCATAAATAACTTATGTATCTGTTTCTGAATCTTGAATGTGTTTTGTAAACATAGCTTGCTGACCAATAAGCTCCCTTTTTAAAGACAACATTTTTTGCTTTCTTAATTCACCTGTAAACTTGGTTAAAGAAGGATGCTGCGTTTCGTAGTGCATTTTTAATTAGACTTGTCATACCCTGTAGCACAACATCGACAGGGTCTCGACCTTCCCGCAAGGCTAAGAGTACCTCCTTGAGGGCGTCGAGTGCCCTGTCCAACGTTGATGCGTGGGCCTGAGGACGGCTGGTGCTGGCGGCGGCTGTGGTTGCTGCAGCTGGAACGGACATAGATGGTGCAGGGGGTGAAGGTGGGGCTCTTCTTCTTCTTATTCTTTCCCCTCTTCTTGCTAGGCCTACGTGCACCGGCTGGCCTCCCACCCCTTTCGGTAGGAGGGTTGGCAGCGGCCATCAGTGAGTGGGTCTGAGCATCGGCAGGTACTGTGTTTGAAGCCACCGGAGCTGTCGACGGTGGCTCTTTTATTTCATATATGCCGGGAATGAGATTCAGAGTGTTCGCCAGGATGGCAAGAAAAATGAACCCCGGCCTTCCCTGCCTTGCTCTAATGGGGCGGACGTGCTCTGGCTGATAACCTATTTCCGTAAACGCCTTCATTATTTCATCCGGCTCTGTGGTAAGAGGCAGTCCTCTGGTCACCACCTTTTGGCTCATCTCCGAAGGTAGCGAGTAGGAAAACCAGGATATCTTCTCGGTTTTATCAAGCTTCGAGAGGTACCGTTGGATGATCCTATATTCATCCTCGGAGCCTGGGGTGTAACGCTCCCCCCTACCGTAAGGTCGCGTGTTCGGCGCGTGGTCCAGCCACTTCCTGAGCGACGTAAAGTGAGTCGCCCAGTTGGCCAAAGTCTCCACAATCAGTGGTGGGTAGCGGGGACTCGGTGTAGCGGCGGCTGGTGTCGTTGTTGCAGAGCCTAGGGAGACATCCACATTAGCAGGCGCAACCTGGGCCGCTCGACTGGTTCCTGCAACCCGTAGCGCGTCGGCGAAGGTAATGGTGCCGGACTCGGTGGAGCTGGCGATGGTGGTGTCAAATGCCAAGGAGGTCGTCATCGTGGGTCGAGGTAGGGCGGATGCAGCTGCGGGGCCCTTCACCTCACGTTGTCTGCAGAGCCGGGGGTGGTCCTGGGCCAGAGGGCGTTGTTGCGCGCAGTGCCTCTTTGGGTCGTCCTCAGGGGCCTCGTCTGAGGGCCTCGATCTCCTTATGGGTGTCATCATTAAAATGGGGAGGGGGGGGGGGGCCCTATG
>DWMZ01000139.1:0-33820 GCA_018249855.1 Eueides tales michaeli
AACGCTTTTTGATAAACTTACAAAAACTGTATTCTTAATTGATATAGCTGTCCCAAATACCCATAATTTACAAACGACGCACACAGAAAAGATAGCAAAATATAAAGAGTTAGCGATAGAAATTAAACTACAATGGCGAGTGGATAGTGTTAAAACGATTCCAATAGTAATTTCATCTACAGGGATTATACCCACATTATTACACGAAAGTCTCCAGATCTTACAATTACATCCACTCACTTATGTCCTAATTCAGAAAGCTGCCATACTTAATACCTGTAGAATAGTACGTAAATTTCTATCCATTACAACTTAGGAACATATTGGAAATACAGTAACACTCTATTAATTGCTTGGTCAAAAGCCCGCGTTAATGAGTTATTTTAACTAATTTTTTTTTAAAAATTAAATAATAATAATAATAATAATAATAATAAGAAAATCATGAAGGGAATTGATTCCCTTCATGATTTTCTTATTATTATTATTATCGTTAGCGTTTCCTTTTACGATTTTCTCAGCATCTTCGCGTATTTTATCAATATCATCATCAATTGGTTTCAAACCAAACTAGATCCGAAATTTAGATGTCTTATAAAGTTATTAAGATATTAGTCTGTGACAGGTATATTCTTAAAAATGTTACGATGTTTTTCTTTCCCAAGTTCTTGTATTTCTATCGAATCGATCCAAGTCTCTTTGATACTAGTGATGGTAAGTATTTATTGCTGTTCATAATTTTATAGTGAAATTATTATTTTATCTAGGACATGTGTTAAAAAAGTGTCGCGAATTTTGTGTCTTTTTTTTATTATTTACTTATTGTGGAATATCTGTTTTATTCCCTTCAAAGTAATCCCGTGAGGTAAATACTATGAGTAACCAAACGCGGAACATAAGTTATTTATATTATAAAAAAAAAAACTACTGAATTATGCAAATTTGAATAAAAAACAACAAAACATGAAAAAAGGTAAAGGTAATATTGATCGATCGACTCCAAACATTTTTGTATAAGGTTAATTTTAATTAATTTCAATGTACATACAAATGTACTTTATGTACAATCTATATTAAGTACTCTCTGCCTATCCTGCCATGGAACTAGGTTCCCAAGTTCTCTCTGCCTATCCTGCCATATGCGTAATATAGCGTGAAAAAAATATATGAGTTTGGTAAATATTTACCTAATAGCATCTCTATATCCACCTATCAAACAGACTAGCGCTCTGAGGAACGCTCTGGACACTGCATCACCTAACGCGTTCTTGTCACTCAACGCTTTTTTTAAGCCAGCTACCTGAAAAATAAGTAAGTGAAATATATAGATATACAATTATAATAAATATGTGTGTTAATGGATTTTCTAAGATTTTTTTATATGGATTTTCTTTCTTTTTTTTCTAATTTAAATTTAAACTATAAAGAAAATATTCATGTCTAGAGTGGCCAATAAAATGTGTTAAAAGTAAAAAAAAACTTTTAGTAATAGTTAAATTATTAAAAACAGGTACAAAATAGCTTCGCCGCTCCATATCATATTTTTATTTTGAGTTTTGTTATGATAAGCCCAATCAATTCAAAACTACATTGTAGAACAAAGAAGTGTAAAAATAAAAATATTTTGATATTAATAAAATACATAAATAATAATTTCATATCCTCTCCCTTAATTATTGCATAGCTCTATATTTATTAATATATAAATTTTCTTTTCCCATACTTTTTAGTTTCACGCTGTATATGCAGGGGAACCTTAACTCATTGGTTCCCTAATTTCACCAAAAGGTTGAGTGGCGGAACTCAAATGAGCGCTTTTCATAACGGGCGAAGTAATAGAAATTTTCTTGAGTGGGAATCGAACCCACGACCCATAAGTGTTTGAATGTGCTGTATAATAATTCTCGATATCTCGTGTTCCTGGTCTCCTTGTCGCCCTTAAATGTATTTATTATAAAGAATGTCAAGTCTATCTTCAAATTTACTGCGTACTTTTTCGTAAAAAAAAAATAGATATAAGCTCCTGCAATTTCACAGCATATTACAGATGTTTAGCTCATATTTATAAAATTACAGAGAATATTATAGGCATGCTGGAAACCAGGGAATGTAACATTTCCTCGATAGACTCCTTTTGATATTAATGAAGTTCAATTTGGTCTTCGATTCATGACTCAGAATTACAATAAATTTTATAAAAATTGTTGATCTTCATATAATTTTACGTAAGGTAATCTGCTTATATTTTATATGGCAACACTGTCTTGTTTCTATATATCTATCTGACATCATGCCAAGTCTTTAATACAAATTATATTACTTACCAGTAGAGGGCTCTTCTGATACAAATGTCATTTACTTATAAAACTATGGCTTAGGTCTGAGTTGTGCTCACAATACTTACGACGTTTACACTGCTAACGTAGGGTGCGATTTTGAGAGCACTTGTTATCAGTTTTAACAATTCGGCCAACTTGTGAGTATGCTCACAAAATCAAAATATAACATAACCTAACAGAGCATTTTTTGATATAAACATGAGTGGAGTATGTGGTGTAGCTGATGAAGATAGTAAAATGCTTGTATTTCAAGCATTTTCCGCGATCGACGAAAGCGGCGATAGTCATATTGACGTGGAAGATTCATTTAAAATAACATCAATGCTCACGTTGCTTACGCTCCGTCACATCAGTAGTGTAAGCACTAAGTAGGGACGTCAAATGAGACGTCATAGTATCCACAACGATAACGGTGAGCGTGAAAAGCACGACTTGGACCGCTCGTTAATACGCTATGAGCATTGCGAGCACAAATCAGAATGCTACCTATATATCTTATGTTTTGCGTCTCAAGCCAAGTACAGTGCTGCCATCTAGATATAATAAAATACTAATAAGAACCGTGATTTTCTTCTATTCAAATAATTAAATAATAATAAACGCCCTCTAGTTATATTTTTGGTTAATCTACGGCAAATAGTTATATTAGCGGCTATTCTACAGTTTCACTTGTTATATAACTTGGCAACGCAGGTATATTTGTACTACTACTTAGCACCAGATGGAGTAGGAAGGGGAGAGGGTGGGAAACTTTATTTTCCTTTATTTGTTCTATCATATTTCAATGTAAATATACATATACATACTTTTGCATTATTCAATCATTAAGAAATCACCTTAAAATTACCTTATCACCTTAAAATTCGCTTTGATAAACATATTGTAGATGCCCCTAAATTGATTTTGCATTATAAACTTAACATTTAACAAAAAATTGTCTTTTTACAAAATTAATTTATAAATAAATTTCTTCTTTTTACTTTTTATAACCAATCCACACCAAGTATTAGGTGTATATTTTAAATTTTTATATATTTACAATTCCGTAACAATATAAATCTAAAGTTTTTGTTTCTCTGATTTGAATTTAGTTTCGCACTAAGCAATCTTCTATAATTTTATTACTCCACTGGTTTGACTAAACTTTTACTTTTTAGTACTATAATTTACACTGTATTTTAGTTACTGTAGTGCAGCCGTCTTGTCCAATGATGCACTACAAATGGCTTTCTAAGAACCAACTGCATAACCATACTTTCCTTCGATGAGGATGACCTTTTATTTTTTATTTTTAAGACAATAACAATAGAAACTAATTTTGCATAATTTTCAAAACGTAGCACTCGTTTGAAAGTCCATTTTTTAATATAACAAATCTTAAATATAATTAAAGGTCCAAAAAAATCCGTAAGATGGTGCAAGATTCTTTCATATGTTTTTTTTTCAGATTTTGAGTTTGTTAGTTAGATTTAAAATTTCAGAGGTTACATTTTAAATCATAAAAATATTATTTATTATAAATAAAAAAACTCTATAAAATTTTAATATTTACTGAATTTAATATTAATTCATGCTTTTATTTTGTGGTCAGCAGCGTAATTTATTCAAATGTCTAAATTTAATGATTTAATAAAGCCAATTTTACTATTACACGCAAGGCGGCGCTTTTTAAGGCGAGTTGTTACGTACTAGTCGCAATACATTTTTATCTAATCACTAAATTTTATGTAATATTAATCCAGATTATGACTCGTCACCAGGTTTTAATTTTAGCCACCGCCAGAAAATATGAATTAGGGATTTATGTCACATTTTCATAATTTTATAGTTATATTCACATTTTTAAGACCATTGAATTCTCGATAAAAGCGTAGTTTTTCTAAAAATAAAGAGTGTTTATTTTAAATGAAACAATTTTAAACAGTCAAGCAAATAAAGAGAAGCATCGGTGTTAGGGTGATGAAAAACATCTCCGATGTCAAAAATGGACATGAATCAAAGTCAGAAGTGTGTGAGCATACAGCGAACAAATCCAACCATCACATCAGGTTTGATGAATTCCACATTCTCGCTAGGGAGAATAGATATATCCCTAAAATGATTCACGAGGCTATTGAAATACAAAAACATCCTTATTTCTATAGAGAAGATGGTTGGAAACCTTCTTCAATCGGGGACCCACTTTTAAAAGAACTAAAGTCTCTAACATATCACACCAGGGAACAGATATATCTGTTAACTAATATCAGTTAGCTAATTCTGCAAGAATCCTAAGCAGTGCGCGAGGCAATTAAGAAATCGTTGGCGGTAGTTTGATATAATAATTATGTCAAAGATAGACGAATGCCATAAAAATACCTCATAAAAAGGTTAAGTCGGTAGGTGGGTTAAGATTTAAAATTTTCAAGATATTATAACGTCACCACAAGCAACGTCATATGTTGTTTTAATAATTAGCTTTTTTCTCTTAGAAAAAAGCTTCAATAAAATGTAAATAATATAAAAAGAAAAATATAACATACAATATTATGTACTTACGAGATATTATTTTAAATCAAAACTATAGTACTATTACTAGATCGAGCTAAATTGATTAGGTTTAATTAACTGACGAATCAAAATTTACAAAGTTAAATTATTGTCAATTAAAATTTTATGTTAGAACATACAAAAAACCAAATAAGTTAAAGACATGTAAACGTACTTACTTGATATTTAACTAATCCAATAAGTAATGAATGTGTATGCTTTGTAGAGCATAAAGAATATTTTTTATTGTAGAATAAATATTGTTTATAAATATTTTTCACACACACCTAGACACTAATATACTTCATATTGCATTAATTATGTATCACCATTAAAACACGAGCTCAAAGTTTTACTTCAAATGCAATTCAAACTATTTTCCATTAGGCTACTAACTTATTTGATGTTATATAAAATAAAAGCAATATTATTGAATTTAAAATGTAACCCCATGAGTCTTTACGTAATAAAAATAGACTTACCTTTATTGGCAGACTGCTTGGCATCGATCATTGTTGTTAAATGTTTCTTGGAGCCTTTATAGGTATTGAAGTATGCTTTATTCTATATATTACAATTATAATTGCAAAAAGCTAATCAGCCGAATTCAAACCTTGTTCTATAAAATTTATTTAAGGTACTTGTATTTAAAATTTAATGCTTATTGTTATTTCTTTTTGATTGAGATTTGTTTTCTATTTTGAAAATTTTAAATGCAGAATTTTTATAAGAAGTCACTATGCTATTATCTTTATTATTTATTAATTTTAGAAATGAAGATACTCAAAGATACATTTTCTGAGACTTACCTTTTCCTAGGTTACTCAAATCGTCATGACCAATCATAAGAGAATGAAAATCCATATTATAAAGCTAATCATGACATAACTTATCATAAGAACAAAAATTAAGATTCTTGATTATACCACAAATGTTAGTTTGGTTCGTTATATACAAATCTCTATATAACATAGGGTACCACACAAAATATTTTGTATAAAAATATAAAGGAAATATTAACCAAAAATATAATCAACCTTTCAAATAAAAATGAAGTACATTTGTGCAGAACACACAATTTTTTTTAAGAAATGCATACACGAAACCATTAAATTACAAAAATTAAAAAAAACGCAACTTACCATAATACACAATCAAGGTACCTACAGCATATCATCTATTTATGTTTTTTCATATAAAAAATGGTGATTTTTATAATAAATCGCGAAAATGACCTACCATGTCCTGTGGAAGGCTTTCCAAGTCATGGAACGGCGATCTCAGTTCGTTAGCGTCCGCATCCAATACCACCACGTCGCCTACTTCTGACATTCGGACTGTCTGTAAACAATTGAAACACGATTTTTTTAAAATTAATTATGCTCTAACAGATTATCTATAAAACCAACACCTGACCTGAGTTATAAATGGTGCTAATATTAGCTGACTTCGTTTTAAGTCAACCCAAATTTAAAAAGGCAAAAATATCTCACCTCCATAACGCTTCTAGGGACTCCAATAAGAAAAGGCATAGGGGCTAAAAGGTAATCTACCAAATGCTTAGGAAGTATGGGAATGAAAATATGTTGCCAGGACATTGGGAATAGGGTCGCATTGGCTGCTTGTACACAGGCGGAGAGGCGGGAGGGTTTCGTGGCTACTATTGCTATTCTCCGTTCGTGGAGAAGAGCCGCCCAAAGCCCCGCCATGCATTTCGCGTCCATCGCGCTGAAGTACTCCGTTAGGTTACACTGTAAAATATTTAAATTATGTCATATTATATTATAACATAAACAATATTGAGCATAGTATTTGATAAGGAATATGTATATGTTTATAGATATATAACTGAGGTCTTAGAGCAGCGGAATGGCGTATTATTGTTAACGCGTCAGTTAATTGCATTCTGACTCTAGGGAATGAATTGTTGGAATAAGTTGTTTGAAGGTCGAGCGTTGAGTTCTGCCACCCACATGAAATGTCTAGAAAGTGGAGATTGGGTTCTTTTAATACTAGGTCTTCTGCCTACCCTGTTAAATGCAGTATACAGCATAAAGCTAAAATGATACAGTCAGCAACAAATAATATATAACTATAACTACATGACTACGATTTGCTAATAGATAACGTCTACAAAACAATTGAGCGCAACAACCTAAAATTCGGTATGTGAGTTCCTTGGGAAGAGTAGGAGTGAGCAATACGGTAGGGTGTCCCGATATTCCTACAGGGACCAACGGTTTCTAACTAAGCTCGTTACAATTTACATTCATTCAAAGGCCACCCTGGCTTATCTGAGTGTAGACAGAGATTTTCTTAAGTTATTGAACTGTTGACATTTAATTTTAGGATATTTGTAACACGCAACTGTCATGTTTGTTTACTTCTTAATATCTTTAGATATACGATTTTATAGTATTATGGAAAGACCTATATGGTAGAAGATAAAAGAAGCACTTTGGTGTAAAATATGGTCATCTTTCAATACAGTTTCTCTCTTCGTCGTATGAAATACTTTAAAGTTATACTATTATACCAAAATAGTTTTAAATAATAATATACTTAAATGTGATTTATTTTATAAATCATGTATAAAACATATTAATCAATAACTAAACAAAGGTGACTGTCATTTCTTAATTTGCTGTAATATATAATAGTATTTGTGTTTGTTCCTGATATATTACATTGTGTTAAAATTTTACAAAAATATTTAAATGCTTTTGAAATATTTTTGTAAAATTCTGAAGTGAATAAATTATATTATTATTTTTGTGAAAGCCAGTACAATATATACAATACTTAATTTTCATTAAGTGTTAATTTTACAACATTATCTATTAATAAATTAATTATTCTCTTAATATAAGTTCTTATATATAATCAATACAAAGTAAGGCCTTACTATGCCATTAACATAAGAGACCCAGTATAATGAAGATCTATCTATTAGGATTGAAGTTCTTTAGATCCAATACTTCCCCATTTAAAATAAGTTTCATTACCACATTTCATATGTAAACATTATATTTTTTCTTAAGTAGTTTACAGCACGACTTCTGAGAGAACATTGTTTACAAAAAAAGTGTCAATAATTTTTACGAAAATGAAATCGTAAGAAAGAGCATACAATGCCATCTCATACTGTACCCAACAAGGAAAAATCACAAATATAAAGGAGGAAGAGGACAATTTCAAGCATAGATCCTGAGGGATCCCCTAAGTTCATGGTGATAATGACATAATATTATAGTCTAGTCACTTATTATATGTCTAAACTAATATATTTTATTAATTTCTTTTTTCTTTTAATTAAAATCTTGATTGGAGAAGATAGTTTCGTGTAATATAGAATTCATTGATTAACTTGTTTCTACTTGTAACACCAAGCAATGATAGTTGAGTCTTTCAAACATAGATAAATGTGATACTCCAGCTTCTTAGAGGCCTCCTTATGCTTACTATAAGATAATTATAAGTAATTTATGTTAATTACTAACTTAAAATCACTCATTAGCCTAATATATTTATGTATATGTATGTAAACAGGAAAAAACACATCACATTTTAATGCTTCAATTAACTATGACTTACTTACTTATTTAATAAAAGCGATCCAAGCCAACTTTTTAATAATACATTTGCTTTAAAATTTATAAATGTATTATTATTACATATACCATTCAATGAAGATTGGCTCAAGCTATGGGTTATATGATCGAAGCATATATTGACATCTAGTTATAGATTTGTATGGAATTATCTAATAAATGTAGCTTATTAACACATAAAATGCATAGTCAAACATTTATTAGGCCCACACAATTTCAATAATGCTTCTAATAAAGAAGAACTGCTTCAAGGATGTCAAAATCTCATATAACCTACTTACAATCTTAGATACAGTACTACATGTAATTTAAAAGTCTGTTCAATAAGAGGCTCACAATTATTTACAAATAGCATTATTCATTCAAATATATTAAGGAGCCAAGATGCTATAACTTTCTCCATTGAACAAACTTGACCTGGTGACCGTGAAGCTATATATGTGGGGCATCAGAAAACCAACGTTCTGATTTCTTTTTGTATGACTCAAAATATAATTGTATGATTGATAAATAGCTTCACTGTAACTTATAATATAGTTATAGTTCTATTTTTGCTGGTACACCAGGTTGATATATTTCAATATTAAATTAATATTTATTTAATTTAATATATAGTTTTTTTTCTTTTTCTATTTTATTTAGTTTTTTCTTTTTTTTTCCTTTTTTCGTTATATTTACTTATTTCCTCCTTTTTATTATTTTTTCTCTTGTATTTTCGTTTTTTCTTTTTTATTTTTATTTGTGTTTTTTAATTACTTTTTCTTTTTTTTATATATATATTTTTTTTATTTACTTTTTCCTCTTTTTTTATTTTTTTTGTCTTTTTTATTTAAGTTTATTTTTACGTCTTTTTGTTTTTTTTCTATTTTATAATGTTTTTTATTTCATTTTTTGTCGTTTTTTTTGGTATTTAATAATATGTTTTTTGTAAACTTCTCTTAATTATTTCTTAATTCTTTTCTATTTACATAGAATTTCTTATTTACTAGTTTGTACAAATAATACAAGAACTACATCCATACCTTTACTTATATTTAACAATCAACAAATGTTGTCTGTAGTTTTTATTACTTAATTGTCTCCTATTGGATATTCCTGTAAGCTGAGGACCGGAAAGGAAATAATTAAACTGAATAAAAACTAAATATCTACTTTTGTAGGCAAAATCTCAAAAAAGTAAGCATGTTTAATTCCCTTCTAGTTCAAAGATAACACAATGGGTTTGAAAGGCTTTTCTACCTATGGTTTTAAAAGTTTTGAAATTTAAAGCCTCATGCAGTTTTGGTTTCAGGCGAAAAAAATCTGTAAATATTTATTTTTGTCTGCACTGGTCAAACCCATGGTTGAAATATGATTTAAAAATTTACATTTTGTCTTCCATAACAGAGTTTTTTTTTATATTTCTAATAATTATTTAGTTTATGTACACATTGGTAATTTTTTTAGTGAATAAAAAAAATTACCAATGTGTACATAAACTTAACAATTTAATAACATTTTCAAAAAAACATGACAGTCACTTTTTGTTTACAAATGATAGTTATTCCATATTAGCTCTACATTATTAAGACAAGTATAATAGATAATTCTCTCGTATAACATTTGAGATAAAAAAAGAAGTTTAATGATATGGTTTTTTAAGCCAACTTATTTTTTTGTGGAGTTGAAAACACTGAGAAAATAAATACGCCAAAGAAATGACTCTATTGTATGAAATCATTTTTAACTTTATTTACACCATAATCAAAACAAATCAAACATGAGAAAGAACAGAATGGGACACTCATATGTCAAAGCTTATTTGTACCTCAAGGCAAGATAATTTATATTAATAAAGGAAAATTCAATAAATTTGAATAAAAAGTCATGACTTAAAATCTGAGCCATGTATGTTTAGGTTAATAAATAATGAGAACTGAGAGTTCCATTTACTGGAGAAAGCTTAAAAGGGAAATGGAAGGTATAGTATGATAATATAACATACATCCAAAAAAGACAATTGGAGCCTATACTTAATTATCAAGGTATCCAAAATATCAATACTTTATTTAAAAATCTAATAAGCTACTACGATAAGCACCTTTTCCTATATCTTTTTCATTTTATTATTATTTTTTCGTGTTCAGGAATAAGCCAGGGTGACGTTGATTTTACACATAGGGATAGACATAAATACTTACTAGTCTTACACATACCTTCCTTTTTAACTTTGCCGCAGTATTGGAAAAAATCTATACGGTTAAGTACAAGCACTTGCATTCTATAGCAGTGTTTGCTTTACTTCAATAAGATTTGAAAGTTTTTTTTCATATATTGTATTGTCGTCGAATAAGGGAATCGAACCCTTGATATTCTTCCAAAATCTGTTGTCATCCAAAATAGAAGGAATTGGTTTAAATTAATGAACTAACCCTGAATTCAGAGTCAGGAGCACAATAACCTAATGTCGGCTACCATTTACGTTTAATATATATTATCAAATATATAAAAAGTAAAACAAACTCACATTCTCAGGTATACTGGGCAATTTATTATCCGGACTTTGGCACGAGAATACGCTATGGCCGGCATTGTACGTCACTTTGAGGGTATGTCCCGGCATCGGGGGGCGAATCCGACATGCTTCTAGAAACGACGTCAGTTCTACTCTTTCCGTACTATTTAGTAAATTCGCTATACAATTTAGTAACCTGAAATGTGAATAATACAAAACAACAAATGTTATAACAAAGTATAAGAATGTATGTCAAAAGGCGTTTGAGACTATTTGTTTTTCTAGTCATTTTCACAATCAGTCATGGGGACAACGATTGTACTTAATGATTTCATTCTGTCGTTTTCATTTCGTTTTTGTATATGAAACCCTAAAATTATATAATTATAATATAAACAGTAAAAAATGGTTAATATATGAGAAATATTTTATCGGGATACCGTATTACATACAATCTATAAAATTTAATATTCTACTACATGTATATATATATATACATATGTGTGTGTAAGTATATTTATGTATGTAAGTGTATTTATGTATGCTCAATAACAATACAATTGTCTTAAATTATTCTACCCATGTTAAGCCTATTGAATCAATTGTAAAAAATCGCAATGTTCAATTTAAATTCGCAATCGTTTTTCATAGCGTAACACTACTTATAAAATATGTACAATTTTGCTATATAATTTTATAGAATGTTGCTTATGACCTGTCGTGACGCTGGGACACTAGCGTGCAACTGTCAACCCGACAGGTTGTATGTTCGATCCCACTGGAATACATGAAATATTTAATATTTGCCTTTTCTCATTCTGGTAACGGCGTTGAGATTTGCCACTTAAGACTGATCTTTTTATATATTTAGTTTTTTTAACTTAAATACAGATATTGGGTATCGTTTCGCAGCATTCGCATTCGCTAGAATGTTTAGATTATAAGATATATATTTTCAAATAAAAAAAGTCAGCATTGAACTGTGTCATCCTTTACATTTATCTTTTTTGTAAAAAAATCGACAGCAAAATGTCTACTCATAGTCTGTATTTTTAACATTCTTTGCTTATTATCTAAAAGCTAATTGAAAATCATCACGTAAAGTTCTTTACTTTAGATAAGTTCAATAATAAATAAATATTTGCAGGCATATAGTAAAGAATCCATCAAATTTTATGACATAATAATAGATATTCACGTTCATATTTTCATATCATCATTATAGTATAATAAACTGAAAAGCCAGGTTATTTTTAAATGTCTGTTAACTGAAAAAAACAATTCAATACTGTCTAATCACATTTAGCTTATTTCTTACAAAAATGTGTATTCTACTCAAACAAAGTTTAGTATTGAGTTCCACCATCTGCCTATTATTTAGGGTGTAGAAAATGCAAAAAAAAACAACATACAACAATAACATACTTCACAACTTACTTATATTATTATGCTCACAGCAATTTTATGAAGAATTATTAATGAAACACTGTTTAGTGATACAAGGACAAAGTTTCGCAATGCATGAATACATCAATACATCACTTGTTACAGATAGATTGACACCTAACATTCAGTGACATAGCAATTTTATATATAATTAAATATGTTGGTTATTTCAATAAATGTGAAGAAAAGAAATGAACACTATTCCCCACAGTAATTGTAACATACATTTATACATTTTCTTAGTATCTAAAAAAGGACCACTTTAAAAGTGGTAAAAAAAAACAACAATAATAAAATAATAATAATATAAAATTATTATTATTATAAATATTTCATTTTCTTGAGTGGGGATCCAACCCACCTGTTGGTTACAATCATATGCTTGTGCCGCTGCACCATGACAGGGCATTTATGTTTATAGAAATTTTATATTTTTTTTAATGGTTTAAACACAAAAAATTGAATTTGAGACATTGCAGCACAGTCTCAGTGTAATTACAATGATTTCAGGTTTCATTGATTATTTTTTATTTCTAATATTGAAATGAAATCTTAACACAAAGTTAAGTGTATTTTGGCTATTTGTAGGATTCATTGTGAAACAAAATAAATATTTAAAAATTTACTATAAAACACTTACTTGTAAAATATATCGTGCCAGGGTAAGTGTGAAAGTAGAACAAGTGCTGTATTCGCTTTGGGGTCATACCGACAGAAGCAAAATGTGTACTTGGAGTCTACAGATGTCATTACAAATGAATAATGCTGAACAAATGTGCTGAAAATTTATATTTCCTATTAGAAAATACATTTATTTATACAGTAACTATCATTTGAGGTTGTCTTGGAGCAGCACATTACATGTTGTCCATTTTTTTTAAGCTCTATTTTGACTGATAATAATATATGTATTTTAACACCCCATCTAATTTAATTTTATTTTATACAATGTATTATTATAAAATAATAATATAAAACATACTAAAAACTGCATTAAGTACTTACTTCTCTAACTGACATGGAAATGTGAACTTGGGTACATTTTTCAACTCTTCTTCATTTTTATATGATTCAGGATATTTTCTTATAATATATGGATCTCTGACATGATCACCAGGTGATACTTCACAAAATAATTCGAATAAAAAACGAACAGTATCTCTGAAATTTTACATAATTATATTACTAACTTGTCACAGATTAAGTGTGTAGCACTAAGAAAAAGGTTTTTTTTTATGTTGAGTCACAAATATATCTTACAAATAATTATATGTTTTCATTGCTATATCAGAAATTGAAAAAACCTATAAATACATAGTCGAAAATAGAATAAAGTTCAAAAAATATTTTAGAAGTTACAAATACATACATATGCATTTGTTATGTTGTTTCAAGTGAAGTTACATAAATTAGTAATTTAATATATTATTACTTTTGATTATCAAAAAACAAAACATAAATGTGTAAATTATCAGTAAAATTCACTCGGATATCGATGATTACACAGGAAATGACAGCAGAACCAATTATAAAACGATACATGATGATAATAACGAAACGGGCATAAAATAAAATTTTAAAAAATAGTCTTTTATTTACGATCACATGATATAGCAAGATGTTAAAACAAAATAAAAATAAGTTTGGCTTTGAATTATGTATTTCCTACACCTAGTACATATAATAATTACCGTATTCTGGAACCCATGTCTGGATGTGGAGATTGTTAAAATTTTGATTACATCTTAGTTTATCTATTTTTTGGTGAATATTGGAAACATATTTATATTATGATACATCACAAGCCATAGATTTCACTGTTGTTTCATGACGAACATTTTCTTGTAGATTTTACTTTCAGTTCATTCCAAGTATTATGAAGGGTGTTATTGAGTCAGTCGTTTTTTACTTGCTTTTATTTCACTTCACAGTACTTCATTTCATGCAGATCGACATTTCACAGATTAAACAATGTTTTAATTCTAATATTCACAGAATATAATATAATACCATAGACTATAAATGAAGTACGGTACCATAAATTAGTTGATGAAAATGTTAGGAGATTTACAGAGATTAAAATGATACAACCCTATTTCCTGTTCTTTTTTATTAAAAATTGTTATTCTATTATTTTAAGTTTTATCCTAATGCAACTGTAAAGTAAATGTGAAAGGAAACAAGAAAATATAATGATTTTTTATTTGTCTACACATCAAGGTTAATACATCGAATAGAATGTTACACAGAGAAAAGACACATATAGAATATTAAGATATAATCATCAATTTAATATTTTTAATTTTATTTTGGGTACCCTCATTTTCCAATAACCCCTTATCTTTTAACTATATAAAGCTTCATCCAAAGCATATTTGAAATAAATTTAATATAAATATACTAAATAAAAAAGTACACTGATAAAAAGAAAAATATTTATAATGACCAAAAAAAAAAATTAACAAAAAAATTGTAAATTAAAATTATAAAAATATTTTAAATTTAATTAACAATACCAAGTAGGTAGTAATAATATATCATTAACATAATAATATAACTGGTAAACAAAAAGTTTTTTTTTATTATTTAAGTATTTTTTTACCAAATGTTAAAATTGTATATAAGTTATAAGATCCTCTAAATAGACATTTATATATTTATTTATACATCAAAAATTACGACTGTGGTAAAGTATGTAGGCATATTTTTTTTTTTACTTTATAATTTTTATACAAAGAAATACTTAATATTATCAAGACTCAGACACGATAAACGGTCCACGTCTGTTCAAATTAACTAACCTGAAATAATAAATAAAAATAATTTAACAATATCAAGAAATTTGCGTCTACTTTAACATAATGATATATCAAGTAGCTAAAAAAATGTTTCTTTTTATTTACATATCTTATTCTCGAAATAAAAATTGTAGATAAGATATAAGATCTTGTATATAGACACTTATACATTAATATATTAAATAACTAGGGCTAGAGTATAACTATGTATGTTAGTATTCTTTTGTTTAATTTTTGTTATGAAAAAAAATATTTTATATTACTGAGACTGATACCGTCCATACCGGTTGAACTTTTTTCAGCACACACTTTAGCAGGCTTGCAAATGGCATGGCAGAGGGAAACTAGTATTATCCCTTCACACATTTTACAGCTGCGCTGAGGCAATGCCCGTAGAGTAGTGTTTGGTTACTAGAATACATGAAAAATACATGAAAATATTGAATTTTTCATTCTTCGAAAATTGAACCCCTAACCGTCACGTGAAGTCACATTTACGCCACTACGCCACAATAATTATAGATTGAACTCACAGGAAATCAAAATTACGATCTTCTATTAGGTATATATGATATTTATAAAAACTAGAATCAATGATTTATTTTTATTAAAAAAATAAGGAATATAATTAAAAATAGTAGTAAGTAAACGTCTTAGTTGGACCTGGTATTTTTTTGGACAAGTAAGTTTTTCCTCGGCAGGGATATATAAAGCGTTCTCATTAAGAGGGATAGGGTACTTATTAATAATGCTGTCAACAACAAGAGTTTTTTTACCTTTTAGTTTAGAAGACATTTTTAAATATTGTATTCAATATTTAAATAAATATTTTCCATCCCCTTTCAACATTTAGAATGCATATCACAGTTTTACTTAATTACTTTTAAAAAACTTAACTAAATAGTATACTTTGGTAACAATAAGTGTTACCATGAAGTTTTAACGTAACTTGTTATATCTTTGGAAATAAATGTTATATAAGCTACCTACTTATACAAAAATTATAACAGTGAAATTATAACAGTGAAATTCTAACAGTGACAATATTTCCTATATAAATAACCAAAACAAACTGAATAATTTTTTGTCTTTTAAACCGAAACTGACTGAAGTGAACCATTTAATTTTGACTAAAATGTTTAATTAACATAATTTTCTCTTATGATTTTTAAGCTTACTTAATATTGTTATTCTTATTCTTTTAAAATGATGAATTAATAGAATAGAAGAACACGTCATTAATAGGAATTAGGAACGCAATGACAGATATAAATTACTGTACTTCCTATAAAGCTTGAGTATTAGATTTTAGTTCTACTATAATAATAACTGTGGTTATATGTCATTACATACTAAAAACCATATCACCTACATGGTTTATTTGAATATAATATGAGGGTACATTATGAGGGTAGCATTTCATCACCTATTACTAAGCCATTATCTACAGGCGGTTGAATACTAAATTGTTTTTAAGAAAGGACAGCATAAATAATATTTAAAAAAGTTAAAAAGTACTGAAAATATAATTGTTATGAGCCACGAAGACTGAAAGTAGCTACTTTATAGAAAGGTATGTGTCCTCAAATACTAACCCTTTCTCTTACAGGGTTTATATGTACCTATATTATAACATGAATAATCAACAACTATTGCACTACTGAGCCGTAATATCTGTCGGCTGTCAAATCCTACAAGCAGATTAAAATATGACAGGATCTCGAACCAAATTGACCATAACTATCCTTAAAACTCCTTAAATTATTACATTCAGACTTTAATCTTCGAGCACCGATTGTTCGAGTCCCGTCTAAGAAATTAGATGACTGATTATTTCAATTTCAAGATGCCTCGATCATAGGTAGATCGAGGGTGTTCACAGTAATCATTTATTTAATCCAAATTCTGGCTCGTTCCTTCCATTTCATCGACCAACACATGGACTGCATTATCGGCAGTTTCACGACGGAAATGCACCACAGTCGATAATTCTGAAATATTAAGAAATTTGATTTTTGAAATTAGTTTTTTATTATAGATTACAACTGTGCTAAACTAAGTTCTAATGTTTTTAAAAACGCTTAGCGGTGAATACCAGCTATTTTTTAACTAGATGTTAAAAGAATATAGTAAGGTAAATCAATGAAATTTAAATAATAAGAATAAAAATAATAACAAAACTTACGCGAAAGATGTCAAAAAAAAATATAAATGATTAGAATATAAAGTATACTCTATGCAGAATGAACTCCGCTGAAAAATTAGCAACTTTTTTTTATGTAGGCATCAATGTGTTTTATATTATATACCTATGTTTCAAAACTTAAAAGAAAAATTGGATCAAATAAAAAAATATTAGTTGTGAATCAGCTTGTTACTATAATAATTTTATAAATGCCGTTTTCCGAATTTGAAAACAGTCCAAACGACTTTTCAACTGCTAACGTAGGGTCCGATTTAGTGACGGCGCCAACGTCTGTAAGCTGTGTTAATAAATCGGAAGTCTTGTTAGTGTACTTACGAATTCAACAAGTTAAACAACCGTACAGAGCATTTTTAGATATAAACATGAATGGAGTATGTAGCGTAGCCGATGAAGATTTTAAAATCCTTGTATTTCAAGCATTTTTCGTAATCGAGGAAAGTGACGATCGTCGTGACGAATTGACGTCGTAATAACGTCAATGTTCACAATACTAACCCTCCGACCCGTCCGTACCGTCGTACTAATCAAGTCACATGTAACGTCAAAGTCACACGAATTTTACCTCATCTATGGTGCGCTGTGACTGCTGTTTTGATAATTCGGAAAACGGCCAAACAAACACTTGAGAAACACACACACAAGTATATCGAAGAGCAAAAAAATATATATAACAGTGAAGAAAAAACTCATACTTTAATGAAATTAAAGAACTAAATGAAATAAAAAATTCAAGTATTTTTTTATTGTTACAAAAAATATTTAGCAACAAATTTAAGTTAAGTAATTAAAGTTCATAATGTCATATTTATTATTTAATGTTTGGAAAAATTAAACACAATATATTTGTAGATAAGAAATTATATTTTCGTATAATAAAATAAAACTAAATGTACAATTAAATAATACTGAACATAAGGAACTTGTTACATAATTTAAAAAATAACAAAGGAATAAGTACTAAGGTTACACATATAACAATGGAGTAAAGCCGGATGGATTTCTGATGAGAATAGTATATCAAGAAAAAACATTTTCTCAGTTTCAGTTTATTATAAATTTATATAATAAGGCGTCAATTAAAAATGATAAAAGGTTGGACAATAGTAACATGAAGACGCAACAGTTTTTGTGTAAAGTGGTAAGTTCGCTTCTGTTGCTTTGATGACGGAGTTAATGGAATTGTTTTGTCCAAATTTCCTAACGGTAATTTACTAGAATTATTTAATTGTTACGTTTATCGGCGACCACTGGAAGAGCTAAGCCAATATATGCCTACTTTGTCGGCAATTTGATCAATACGGTCTTGCTCCATTTCTGATATCGCCAATGTCTCGTATACTAATTTTCAAATCAACGTATTCATTTTTTCAATTTATTGAGTCTTTGGATACTTCAAGTTATTTTCGTTTTTTATTATCCACATGTATATAGTATTAAGTAACTAAATAATATCAAAAACAAAGGACAAAAAAAAATTAAAAAGTAAACATAAAAATGTTTAAATACTAGACGAAAATATAAAAATCAAAATAAAATGGATTGATATTACAATATACTGGATAAAACTTTCATGCACAGTAATTGACAAGCTTTATATATTGTTATATTAATAATATATTACCCGAAGGCTACTCATTGATGAAAAGCTTTCATGCGTATTGAAGCCTTAAATATAAAAAACAATACTATGAAATATTCGAAAATTAAAGTACTTTTTTGTGTGAATACTAAAAATGAGTAATCATATAAAAAATGTTTTTGGAAGTAATATTTAAGTACATTGTTACATAACATATTGTATAAGTAAAGATTAAAAACCTACGTGAGGTAATATCACAACACAAGGATAAATTTAATTCCGCTATTTTCTTTTCCCAACGCATTAAGAACTACTGGAATGCAATTGAAATGCCATCATGCTTAAAAAATTCTGTATCTAAAATGTTCACACTAAGCGTAGTTATTATGAAGATAGGCGATATCACTCGAAATAATAAACTAATATAATGTTCACTTAGATTTTATTTTAAAAAAATGTGACATCTTTAATATGAGTAAACTAAAATATATTTCTATCTTCAATATAACTACAAACAATAATTTGCTCGCTACATAAATTCAAGTATTTGAAATGTATCATGCGTTTAGATGATGCAAGTTACTATCGACGCTACTTAAATTAATGCACATATCAAATATATAGAAAGAATTAAAAGACACATTAAACAATATTATATGCTAACAAAATAAAAAGGAAAAATTTAGAATTTATATCTTTAAATATGACTGAAACAAAATATCGGAAATATTAAATACCATAAATCAATTCTATATTTTACCTTTTTGTGTGTTCAACAGTTTGTTGTATATAAGAATATTATCTAAGTGTGCATTTAACAAGCACGGTGAAGGCAATTTGAATATATATGAAATATTACGCTGGTCCGGCTATAGTGATATAGAATTAGATAATGATTTTGCAATATGTGCCTATTATATATAGGCTATTGTGATTTTGGCGTATTTAGGTAATTGAACTAAAATTGATTTTTACAAGCATATTATGTACATGGAAACTAATATTTTTATTACATTTCTAATTCAAATTCTAAACAGTCTTACCATTAACATAAATTGATAGCATATCTGTCTGTGAAATCCACTATACAAAATTATACAAATATTAAAAGAAAAACTAAGTCAATAAAACATTTATTTTCCATTTTTTTTGTTAGATTTACTCTTATTGAGCTTCGTTTTAGTGTAAAATACATAAAAGTGTAAAAAGATTGTGTGAATCGTTGGTATACCTACGAATATATACGATTCATACTCTACTATCAAGAGATATATATATATATATATATAGCACTTCTTTTTTCGTTTTATTTATGAAATCGAGAAACAAATCTTGTTTGCGCAAAGAAGAGCATAAATAAATATCTGTTTTCAAATATAAAGTTTGAGCAAAATTTAATACATTGCCTCAACGGACAATTAATATTGACCGTTATTTATATTATTACGTTTAATAAAAGTACCGAGTTATTTAAGTCACGGCAACAAAGGTGGATTTTCTACCTCGACTCTTATTATATTAGCTGGCATACATATTGCTTCTCTGTCTGACTAACTGTATAAACATTGTAAAGCATTTGTAATATGTAGCATTTTATTTATTACATTTATATTAAGTTTATAGTCAAGTTCTTTATACAATAATTATACAGTACAGAATTTTAATAAATGTAATCAAGTGCATAGAATGCAATTCTTAATTAAATTACATTTACAGACGGAAAACAAAATCACTATTTTTCTTTGAAAATTGAAAACGGTGGAACTTAATTTAAATAACTTGAATTATTACTTTAAAATAAATTCTAAATAAAAAAAACGAGAATGGAGGTAGAATGTGATAGTACCATCCGGTGCCAAATATTTGATAATAAAAAAATATCTTCTTGTTATACGAAAGTATTACCTACCTTAACGGTAGTATTAGTACATACATTTTATTTTAATATTACGTTGTAATATAAACAAGTTTAAATGCACAGCCGACATTAAGTCATCACAAAAAAACATTCAAAGCGTTTACACATAAATGACATTAAATAGGATATTTAGGTATACGATCCGATCGCAGCTTCGCCCGCTTAAATTACACTACTTTATTAGCTAATCTCAATTATTCTTATAACATTATCTCTTTTAGGACAATATCTGTACAATGAAAACTGAAATTTCAGCTAAGTAAATAAAAATATTGTAGAAAATTTGTCGAACTTATATTTTTTAATTTAATAACCGATGCAAATAAAACACTAAATGTTGAGGGAAGGTTGCCAAAATGTAATAGTGAAAACTCGATTTATATTTAGTTAGATTTTTTTTATATATATGTTCCATGTACAGGCACTGATCAGTTCCAGCTGTATAATAAGTATAATTAATTTGGCCAGTGTTTGCTTTTATTATGCTAATGCGGATTAGAATTTTTATTATAGGTATTTCATAGTAATACAATGTTAAAAGAATTTTATTGATAATCTACGAACAGATTAAAATAAGAAGCCATCTAATTACAACGATAATCTGTGTTATCAACGCAATTAATTTCGGATTATAAGAATAAATAAATAGCCGTTATCGTTAAGACAAAATAATATATTTTTATAAGGGATTAAATAATAAGTAATAAGAGCGATAAAAACTTGCCCTATCAGAAAAGCATACTTTCTTTGAAAGTCAAAGAAATGAATTCATTATTTTATTTTAATAAATTTAATAAAAGAAGTTGTAATTGTAATACAAATAAATTAACTAAGTCAATTTCTAATTCCAATAAGAGCGTAAAATGTATTATAAAACTGTTTTACTATTTTACAGCATTGGTTTGTTTTCTTAATATTATCTATATTTTAAAGAAGGACTACGAGGTTTTTCGTGAAAGTATCAAATAAACCTAATCTTTATTAGTTGACTTGTTTAGGAATTGATTGAGAACGAAATTTGCACATATTAGCATAAGCAAATTTGTAAAGTATTTTTTAAATATTGATATTTATATTTAAACAACAATTGCAATCTTTTAACCGCTAATAACGTAAATATTTATTTAATCACGGACAATAAGGATTTATTCAATGTATATTTCAACTTTTATTTTAGCCTGATAACGACTGGCAACTTCCGAGAATATTGTGTTGAAACAGATAGCTATGTCCGATAACGATGGGTGGCCATCCATCCAATCTGTGCCGATTAACTTAAATTAAATCTTAAATGTATATACATGGGATTTATCACATCTTCTTGAATAATATATTTTCAGATGTCTAGATTTTCGAGAAAATTTAATAATCTAATTAAGTTTTTATATGTATATATATATATATATATATATATATATATATATATATATATATATATATATATATATATATATATATATATATATATATATATATATATATATGTAATACTAATTACTTTATCGAAGAAAATCGAATTGCACGGTTTAAAAATAACGTAGATAACGTAAGCGTAATAAATTGGCATTTCATTATTATTAATAAGATTACGTCACAAGATAAAAGGGCCTTAAAGGAGTTTTTGAAATATTTGCATTAAAAAATAACAACAATTGATTATCTTTAATGTAAGGAGCTTTCGAATATTACAACATTTCTGTTATTTCAATAAATATATTTATAATTAAGAATTTGTCTGGGTACATCTCAATTAAAAAGGACAGATTTTAAATTCAAATAATCTTTTTTTTATACATTAAGATTATACTAAAATAAAAGTAAGTACTAAGTTAATAAGTATTACGTATAGTAAAAATATAAAATAAAATTGGCTATTTCTACTCGATATTAGTAAGTTAAATTAACTAGACGAAACAGCTTTATAAACTATTCAGTTAAATCTAATATTTGGTCGCTGTTACCACATCTCATATTCACTCTTGTATAATAGTATAAAAATAGGCCCTCTTTGAGGTCCTGATTATATATTAGACTAAAAAAAATCCATTCTTAATATTTAAATATTATAGATAAAATTTACTGAAATTTATGTCATAGTTAATATAATGTTTATGAATGATAATTCGTAATTTAAATATAACAAATACTAACTTTACTTTTAAGATTTTAATAATGACGAAACTAATTCTATGCATATAATTTATAGGCCGTAAAGAATTAGTTATTGCTAATATATACATTAATTTGTTATTTTGTCAATAACCCTTTGAGTTACGTATAGTAGAATAATTTATGTAATATTAATTTATATTTTATTTTATTTTTCAGACTATCCGACTAAACAGCTACTACAGCAGTTTTGTTGAATACTCGTAAAGTATTTTATAAACTGATTAAAATAAAACAAACAAACAACAACAAACAAACTAAATTTTAAGCAAACTTTAACAAACTAAATTTTAAGGGAAGTTTGCCAAAACACAACTCGACTAAGGTGTTTCTAAGAATAGCATAGACAAAAGCATAGACAAACAAACATTTTAAAAATGATTGTTTTGAGTTTATAAATTCGATATATAAATTTGGATTATGCATTTTAATTATCGATTAAAATTGATATTCTTCTTAAGAGTGTTAAATAAGATATTTATTTTTTCAAGCGGTTCCATGGCAAGATGTCAATTGAAGGAAAAGTAACTTATGCTTAATGAAAAATATACAAAATTTTATCCAACATTAAAATGTTAAGAGTGGATAGTTATATAAAAAAATGTATATAAATATTATGTTTGCAAAATAAAAATATCTAGATACGCTTGTATCATAAAACAAAAAAATAATAACATAAAATATACTTATAAGTTAAGATTTGCCTGTGGCTCAAATACCGCTATAAAACAATATTTTTACAGCCTGTCAAATAACTAAAGGACACAATTATTACACATAAATATCCGTTACACATATATAGCCGTTATTAATACGTACATATAATACATTGCACATTCAACATGTATTATTGAAAACATTCAACTTCCGGAAAATAAGAACTGTGACAACACATAGTAAGGGACATGAATAAAATCTAAATATTATAATAAAGTTGCAATGTTCATACAATACCGACATATCCAAACATATTCAACATCAATTATTGGCATTCATTTAGTATTCCAAATTCTTGTTACCTTGTGCCAAAGCTAGATGCGGTTTAGTTTTGAAGATGAGCATGGCGATAGCGTGAATGGCGCAAGCTACGAGAGCACCGTAGCCGAAACAACGGAAAGTAATCCACCCCCCGTAAATTCCAAACAAGCGTCCGCCGATAAAACTACCCAAAGATGTGCCTACTCCTTCGAATACAGCGCCTACTAGACCCTATTAAAGTAGAAATTATTTCAATTTTAAAACGGAATTGTGCATTTTTTGTTATTTAAGTGGGTCTATAATATGACCCATATATATTTTTGTATTAAGTATTTATAAAAACAAATATAATCCATTTTTTTTTATTTTTCTAAGGAATTTGATATATATTTTTATACTTAATGACAAAAATCACATTTAAAGAAAATTGTATTTTTTTTCACGTCGTATTCTGCACAGCGCAGGGTAGGCAGAGGGAACCTAGTGTCAAGACTTCCGTTTCTTACTTTCTTCCCGCTGAACTCTGGAGGTATTAACTCTCTCTGGAGGTGTTGACTGGCGGAACTCTACGCCGCGCTTTACCTCGTTACCGGATCGTTACCGACCGGTCGCACGCTTGTGCCCCTGCGCCATGACATCACTATTCTGAGTTGTATTCTTTGGTAGTTAGTAAGGTTTTTTTTAACAGTTAGTAGTATCATTAACAGCAATTTCATTCTTCGTGCTTTAATTATAAAATAGCTGTAAACAGTACGAATTAAAAAGAAAAAATATATAAAACTAGTAGAATATAACTTACTTGAACAGTTGTTTCAGTACCAGGAGGTGCCACAACGTTAGCGTAAGAAGTCATCGTCGGGTAAAACATGCCAGAAGTAAGTCCTTGGAAGAGCTCAATAGGAAGAATCCACCAAGCGCTGGTCAAATATGAGTAGAGTATCAGACGGATGCCAAAAGCAAAGAGAACTAGAGACATCATCTTGTTGTGGCCGAATTTCTTTAGCAGGTATCCTGTAATAATTGTATAGTTAAAGCTGTACTAAATAAATAGACAAAATTAGAATATATTTTGTTGACAATATTTATATCCAAATAAATTTGTGGGCTACTAACTCCTAAATAAGTATACACTCGGATCTACGAACTAATGACTTCCCTGTTCCTACATAAGGTTAGATGTTTTCTAGAACCAAAGAAGTAATATCTATAAGTAATAAAGAAAGAATAACTCATATAAGTATGATAGATGGTTTATTTTCCTATCGTTTATCTGATCTTTATTTCAAGCTCACCTTATTATTTCTTTTGCCATACCTTATTATTATGTTTTAAAAATAATTTTTAAATAAAGGTATTTGTACAAAGTCTACTTTAAAATAAAATAAGCTTTACTTTGATATATTATATAATAGATAATTGTGGTAAGTTGATAAAAACAATAAGACTCTGTCTAGCAAAGACAGAATCTATATATTTTATTTTTATTATGTATCTGCTTTTGCTACTTCCGCTCATTTCCTTGAAGTAAATAAACGAGGATATCTTGTAACAAGTTTTTCCTTAGAAACGAGTTATACTTGCGTATTAAGTTCACGTAACAAGGATGCAATTAAGCATTAAATAAAATTGCGATGCTTTGAATGGCAAGTTTATTGCTAAGCGATAAAAATATCGCAAAAGTAAAGAGATTGTTATAAAGTTGTTGATTAAACTGATATTTGTAAGATTTGTATTAAATCAAGCATAACATTTCGTTATAAATATAGTTAAAAAGCATTTTTCTTTGATATGATGTGACGTTCCTCATTTCCTTACCAGAAACAAACATGAAAGGTATTTCGCCGCCGAAAGTCTGGATAGCGCTGACCAATCCTTGAAGAGTCTTGACATAGTTTGTACCATCACACGTCTGTCCAGCGATATCCTCAATGTGCCAGAACAGGAATTGCCACATTAGTCCGGTGCAAAGTCCAACAGCAATGGTCCAAAAAAGAAACACAACGGTCGGAGGCGACGAAAGCAGCGTACGGACGTCAGCAACAATGTTAATAGAAATTTTCGTCATATCCACCTAAACGTATTTAAAAACAATGAAAGTTAAAACAAGCAAACAATATTGTTTTTTATTATTTTCGAATTATGGGATTTTATTTATTATCTGAACCATTGTACAGAAATAGAAACCTCTTATAAAAAATCTGATCAGTCCATAAGACAGTATATAATAAATTTCTTTTTCCAAAAATATACCTTAATGAAGCAAGAAACAATAACATCGCCGAGCAGAAATATGAACATTAAGATGAACGCTATCATATAGTTTTTGTAGGTTCCCTCGCTCATAATATCAATAAGAGTGCCTGTTAGTAACGAAATTATTCCCCAACCGACAGAGCCCCAGAGTCTTTGTTTACCATATTGAGATATTCTTGGACCTGAAAAGCAATGATAAATTACACTTTATTTGAAACAAAAAAATAAAGTATATCAAACTTTAATGTTGTATAAACCAAGATACAAACTTTATTATATCAGCTATCTAGTAGGGTATATATGCATTATAATGTTAGGATAAAAGCGTAGAATTAATTATTTCTTTGAAATTAAGGTACAAATATAGTTCTACAAAGGCTCTTTTCTATTAACTCTGAATTACTTCATAGCGTTCTCAAGACTTCTTACTCAAATAAGCGTATGGTGCGCGTAGAAGTTTATAAGTACTTTAAAAGGCTTAAAGTCGTACATCTCGTATATTAATTTCATACTTGTCTTAAATCAATAGGAATCTTTAAATATCTTATAACTGTAGACTGATTGTATTGTATTGCAGTAAAAAATTTACTTTTCAGAAAGTACTTAAACTGGCCTGGCCTGTCGTGGTGCCGAGGCCCAAGCGTGGACTATAACCGCGACAGGTAGTGATTTCAATCCCCACTCGAGCAAGTGAAATATATAATATTTTTAAATGAAATATTTAAATTTTTGAGTTCCGCCACTCAACACGCAATTTCAAATTCCGTGGAAAGTGGGGTACGGAACGGTTACTAGGTTCCTAAACTCCCTTTGCCTCTCCTGCAATGTGCGGGATCCAGAGCGATAAAGAAAAGAAATTAGAAATGTAAGTAATATATCACTATTAGTGTTAAGTTTTCACTTATACGATGAATACAACTACAAACGATTCTGAGGCATTGCTTAGAACTTTGCAAGCTGTAACTTTTTTCTATTAAATAAACTTGTGTTCATACCTGTTAGTTTAGAAATGACCATAAACTCATGTATTGATTTCTCATTATTTCGTTTAAAATGTGTTATCGTTGTAATTTAAAAAAAGACTAAGTAAAGTTACACTACTACGCTGAGTTCTGTTGCAATAGAGTCAAATTATTATTAGAATTGTAAAAGACGAATCAATTGACATCTTGGTAATCAAATTCAGCAATTCCTATACAGACGTAATCGTCAATGATCTACTATATAATATAAAAATATTGAATTTTCTATATGTATATAAAAACAACAATTTAATAAATACCTATCTTAAAGAATAGAGCATTAGGAAATATATGGATTTACAAAGCAAAACAAAGGGTAGCAAAAACGGATAACCATCTTACCCAATGTATTGAAACATATAGCATCAGCAAATGTAACCACGACGGCTTGACCAATCCAACTTATGATCATCATAAAGAAAAACATCCAAAAAAGCTCGTTATATACCGTGCCTGAATTTTTCTCCCCGGTAGCTCCTAGGAGAAAATTGTTCACCTAAACGGAAATTAAACGAGCATTAATTTGAGCTTTTTAAGGTTGTGGTTATTCATTTAATAATTAACTATAGCCAATAATAAGGGAAACCCTATAAACCTTGGTTCCACAGGTCGGAGTGAAAAACAATTATCTTGCGCACAATAGAATCAATTTTGCTTTATAAAGCAACATAAAATGTAGTAAAAAATCAATATCGTTATTCAAAAGTTTTATTATAATTTGCAATGCGACGCAATTCTTAGTATAATATTATTATTGATACAATTTTCTTTATAAAGTATGATAGAGAGTCCAATTGCTTTCTATTTTGTATCGTCCTTATTTTCTATCATTGCATTCACTCAAATAATATTTTCATATTTTACTTGGGAATGTTGAGTTTTCAATGGTTTCATAAGAAAGCTTATTGAGCAAAGGCTGTCACAAATTTCGTAATTATTAAAGCTTATTACTAATTGGCTTTTAAAAAAGTGTCCCAATAACATAAAATATACTTTAGGTTGGAATATATTTTTATTAGTTTTCTCTACTTTCGTCTACAGCCGCGTGAAGAGAAATAAGAGTTATGTGTACACTTTAACGACACATGATACACTTCAAGAGTCCGTCCCGAGATTCAGTGAGTTACAATATTTTTGACGAAACTTACCTGCAGTTATGTAACCTATTTTGATCAATATGAAACACACGATTTATATAAATCATTAAATTGTATAACAAACAAAAAGAACAACAGACGCTAGATGTTCTCGAGCTTTTTTTGTTCTTTTTCTAAACAGTAGTTCCTGAGATCAGCGCGTTTCAAACGACGCGAACAAACAAACTTATCAGCCTAATAATATTAATGGGGACTATGAAAATATAAAATTAAAATATTGAAGTGCTTAAGCATTATGTTTATAAGTAAGTATCATTATTATTTCGCATCGTGGATATTTAAATGTACCAATAATTAAATTAATTATACGCTCAGAATTTGATGCATTGTAAAGTGTTGTGTACACAATTGAAAGTTGTCTTTGTGTGGGAAGATACTAGAGGCGGAGTAGACTACTCAAAAGCATTTTAGTATAATAAATTGCATTAAATCGAACATAACAACGTAAGCGCCGTAGACGCTTACGTTGTTATGTACAACAGCTAGTACTGCTCTTCAGATGTATAGAAGTCTTAGAATACTTAGTGATCTTAAGGCCATGGTTATTACGCTAATTGGCAATACATACGTATATATATATATATATATTTATATATATATATATATATATATATATATATATGTATATATATACATATATAAACATTTATTGAATTGAATTGCACACTATTCGTGAGAAGGTTTACAATTACTTTCGTTTTGTTTCTCTATTTAAATAAAGTGCCATTGGGTACTAATAGTGCTTACTACCCCACGTGACACGGAATCATATTTCCAAGTACCTACTGCGTTTTATGTAAATAAAATTCAATAATATGTTTTAAATTTTAAGCTATGATTTTAGTGGTAAGGTTTTCCTATTTATTTGTAATAGTTAAAGTGGTTTCTAATACGATTGAAATACTCGTGATAACTAATTTAAAACTTTATGCAGTTCGACATCAAGGGGTTTGGCTTGTACGTTGTTGTAGTATTAACTCATTCTACTTTGGCGGACGTTATCGAAAATAGTTAGTAACTGGTTTTCATGGTAATAAAATTATATATTATACAAGAGTTGCAGCTCCTATAGTACTACTATATTTTCCCATTTCCATATGAATTTCGATAAATCCTCTGTTAGTTCTCTACGATCCCGAAGGGATATCAGAGCTATATGCACAGTAGCAGATTTCAACCCTGCGTTGTGTCGGTCACACCATAACGTATTCAAGCGCTATAATTAAAAACGCACCTAGGTATATCTGTTTTTTTTAATTATACATGTTCAAATAAATTAAAAGGGCAACTATAAATAAGCTTGTGTGCAAAAATATTTTATATTATACTAAATAAAAACATTTATCTAAAATTCAAAATTTAATAAATTGAAATATTCAGAAAAAAAACTTACACTTAAATGTTTTAAGAGAGGTATCTATTTACTTCAAATTGATACATCCTTTATGTATTTAAATACAGTACTTATTACTTACCAGTTGATTTTCGCAGTTAATTTCGCACGCAGATTTGAAGTCATTGGGCCAAAGCTCATAGAAGGCCTTGGGGCCGCAATACGGGTAATGTATAGAACCTGTCATTCATATTTTACTTTAAAATGATATTGACGATTATCGCAATGAGTTACACCAACATATCAAAATATTAACATAAAAGTTACTAAATTTAATAATCGTGCTCGTCCAAATAATAATAGTTTTTTGTTTCATGTAAATCGCTACAGGATTTAATAATAACATTATTAATAATAATATTTATTATACATCCATAAAGAAGACAACAATGAAAAAGATAATATGAAACAGAAATGTACAACAGGCGACCTTATCGCTAAAACAGTGATCTCTTCCAGGCAATTTTAAGGCATAAGAAATAAACGGATGAAAAGTGTTGGAGGTGTGAACAATAATTATAAAAACCTTGAACCATCAAACAGCACACATATATTAAATAAAATACAGATATAACTAAATATATAAGTATACATAAAATATTGTAAATATCTTATAAAACATACACACACATATATATATATATATATATATATATATATATATATATATATATATATATATATATATATATATATATATATATATATATATATATATATATAACATAAATAATAAGTATACATGCCAAAGTAAAAAATTACAATAAGTTTAGAAGGCATGAAAATGCAGCAGCAGAGTCGCTTAAAAATTGTTAGGGATCTTGCACGTCTGATATTCAGAGGTAAGGCATTCCATAGACGACAGAATGTGATTGTAAAGGAATTTCTAAGGAAGGAAGACGAGTGTGAAGGAATTTTTAAAGTCAAGTTTTGATCAGAGCGCAGAAGTCTGGGATGAGAGCGGAAATACAAAACGCTCTTTTCGATAAATTGCGGTTAATGAATCAAATACTAGCACAGTAAAGAAGAATATGAGTATTCCTGAGAGAGCCGCCACTTAACAAGCAATGACATTGCTTGTTGAGTGGCGGAATCCAGCACTTTGCCTTGCCACCACCATAGCGAAGAAACTAACATATTAAATATGGATTTCCCCGAATGGGGATCGAACCCACAACTAGTCGGGTTTACAGTAACACGCTTCTGCCCCTGCGCGACGATAGGCCTCAGTCAACTATCAATAATATATTTTCAATAATTTTCTCTTCTTTTTTTGAGGGACTGCCACTTGTCCTGTACGTTAAAGTGTATGTATGATATAAGTAGTATACTAATAATTTAACTAATTATATAATACTTCTGTCTCTCTATAAGATGATTTAATTCAGAAAATAATAAAACAAAATTATGAAATTATGAGAATTTACTTAAATTTAGACATGTCTTACCGTCTTCTGTCTTGATGTACTCCATTTCTATGAAAACACAGTTATTATCAACCACCATTTTCGACAAAGATAATGAGGTATCGAATGATAACTGGTCCGGCAAAGCTTCTGGGTTTTTTGTGTGGCAACTCGACGCTACTCCAGCGTTCCAACTTTCACATAATTCCATCAAAACAAACGGTGAACTTATGTTGCAATAAACCTACAACCATATATGAATAACGTAATGTTTACTTTGTTAAATATTTGTATATAAAAATTCTCGTCTGAATATTTTAGTAACTACAATTATAATAATAAATTTAGGTACTAATGAAATTATCCATACTCATAATTGTTTATATACGTATTGTTAATCCTTCATTAACAAAAAGTAATTAAGTACGAGAACGGTTGGTTGAATATTAAATTATGGCTGCATAGATAAATATTAAATGATTAACTGTTTTAACCATCAGTTATTTCAAGTGCATATAATTAAATATCAGAAACATAGTTGAAATTCCTACTGCAATAACATATTCTATTAACATTAATACACAGATTTCATATTCTGTCTGCGATACATATTTGAGTTTTTAAGTATATTTTGAGGCCGGGCGTGGCGTACATTTTGACTCAAGTACTTAAATGTTGCGTTGCATTGCAGCTTGTGGGTTTGATCTCCACTCAAGGAAAAGTTTAAAAAAATATTTGATATTTTTTAATTGAGCCAAATGCGGCGTTGAGTTCCCGCCACTCTACACACAATGTCTTAACACTAAGTTTTCAAGTTCCCCCTGCCCACAACCTGCCATACGGGGGGATTACAGCGTGAAGCTGAGAGAAACAGATATATATTTCTAAAATTTTAAACAGTGAATCTAAACAATATATTTAGTTTTACATAAGTTTATATATGTAAAGTTAAACAAACCTCGCAAGCGCCTAGATTATGCTTATCCATAACATTATCAATAGCAATTTCATCGTAATTGCAAAGTCTAAAATCAATTTTTCCGTCTATGCAAGTCATGTTAACTATATTTTTATCTATCAAAGCCGTCAATGAGGGGTCGTAGCAGTCAAGACTGCAAAGCTCGTTCATAATAATATGAGGTTTGGCACCACGGCAGCGCGATTCGTACATTAAACCTGGATTGAATAAATGATTGTAAGTAATCACAACTGTACACATCTCATAGCGGAAACATAATTTGACTTCCCCAGTTAACTCGGAAGTAATCAATAAGCGATGAATCATTAAGATAATAAGTACAGTGTATTCTATACTCTTGACGGTGTCATAGATTGTCCATAAAAAAAAAATAGATTTTACGCAATAAATCAGTTTTACAGATTTGCTAAATTATAAGACAGACAAGATATATAATGTCATCATACAATATGTTAGAATTGTCAGTTGGAAATTTCTAAATTTTTCAATCTGACTAACACACACACAATTTTCTTGTATATAATTGATTAATCTATACATATATTGAGGCCAGTCGAGGCGCAGGGGCAAAAGCGTGTGACTGTAATTGCGACCTGTTATAGCTTCGATTCTTACATGTGGAAATAAAATATTGAATATCTTTATTTTTTCGCTTAGGTGACGACACTAGGCGCGGCGTTGAGTTCCGCAAAAATCTAATACTACATTTTCTGCTTACCTCTGCCCTCCCTGCTATGTGCTGGATATAAGGTGAAGCTAAAAAATAACTATATATAAAGCTAGCTTAACACAACCAAAAAATAAGTCAATTTATATGATTCTCTTTTACTCACCGTCCAGTTTTATAGTATGTGTTGAGATGGAGAGACAATCACTAGTGTTAGTAACGTTGTTTATTAATGCAGTATAGCGCATCGTTTTTACCATTCTATAACAATACAGTGGTAAATGCCATCTTTCACAGATGGTCTGCCACATACTTTCTTTCGTCATGTTGCATTTCATCTAAAATATCCCACAAAAACTTACTTACGTAAATGAATTTTTGTCATAGTAAATTGTTAACATTTTTATAAACATCACATATAATGAATAAATTTAATATTATAGAGACTCTGGTTGTTGATTTGAAAAGAAATGTAATTATCTCAATATCGCGATATAATAAATATATAAATAAATATATAAGAGGCCTGTCGTAACGCAGCGGCACAAGCGTGTGGCTGTAACTGTCAGGTTCTGGGTTCGATTCCCAGTCAAAGAAATGAAATATTTAATATTTTCAATGATTTTTTTTAATGTTTCATTTCTTCGCTCTGGTAATAAGGCAAAGCGCGGCGTTGAGTTCCGCCATTCAACACGCAATGCCTCAAATTCGGCGGAAAGTGAGGAACAGAAGTGGAACGGAGAGTTAAGCTAAAATATATATATATATATACATATATATATATATATATATATATATATATATATATATATATATATATATATATATATATATATATATATATATATATATATATATATATATATATATATATAT
>DWMZ01000140.1:0-33692 GCA_018249855.1 Eueides tales michaeli
AGAATTCACTTTTGCCTGCACAGAATTCATTATATTTATTAAATTATCGTTTTAATTCGAATTTAAAATCTGAGAAGAAATTTATATCAATTTCAATTTAGAATTGAAATTTAACAAACTATATCTTTAATTGAAACATCTTTCATCAGAATCTTTACTTTAAACTTTCTTTATAAAAATATTTTAATTCTGCCTGACCTTTGTTGAATTTTTAATTATACGGAAAAATATCACATCTGGCGCCCCTTGTAATATTATCATATAGGATTAGTTAATTACAAAACCGATATATTTAAAATCAAAGTATTCAAAAATATAGCTCATATGGTGTTTATAAAAATGATATTAATAATACACAGATTCATAATGCGGTTTATATATATTAATACTATATGACCCACGGCTTCGCCCGCTTGAACTACATGAATATTTATTGAATGTTATTTAAGGGTATTTAGGGAAAATTGGTTATGCACTTTATAAATTATTTTAAATCTCTTTTTTTGATGTAAGTCACGCGCTCTGTCCTGTCTCTCCGGCCTTTCGTGGGGCAAGAGCACAAACATGAGAATGTGGGTACGATCCTCACTCGAGAAAATAATCTGCAGCGCTTTGCGTAGAAAATAATCTCTACGCAAAGAGCTGCATTGAATTGCACCACTCAATACGCAGTGCCTTCGGTGAATGGGGAACGGAACGGAGTGTCTTAACACTAGGTTTCGAAGGACCCTCTGCCTCCATTATCTCCTTTATATATTATAATCTATATTTATGTTCACCAAAAAAAAAAAAAGTAGTATTTTTTGCTGACCTTTTTGTGAGGACCTTGTATACATGTAAATGTATACCAAATTGTATGCATCATTTAGTAAAAAAGTGAAAGAATGTCCCGTAAATGAATTTTCAGTAACTCGATGTGGTGACGCTTTATTTGGTCCAAAACTGAGTTTTTTGGCTTTTATATTAATTCAGTTTCATTTACATGTGAATTATTTTACTGACATGGAAAAAAGTAAGAAAAATTGTATTTAAAAAGAAGAATCCTTTAAAAAGATTGTATTTTTTTATTCATTGCATCGTTTGAGCGTTTGTGGGTTAGATTTACACTCATAAATTATTTTTATTTCGCTATGGTACGACCCACTGCGGTATTGAGTTTTACCACTATGACATCTGGAACTCTTATGAAAAGTAGAGAGCGGAAACATTATGTTAATTTTGGGAAAACTTGGGGCTATATACGAAATACAATGTGAAGCCAAAAGTATATAAATTATTCTTAATATTTACAGACTCCTAACCAGAAACAGGAGGCTCAAGCATGCCATGTCGAAGTGTGAAAATAGAAGTGTTATAAATGGAAACGAGAGTGTTTTAACACTAACTTTCCTTCGCCCATCTTGCACATTTGCATGGATACAGCATAGCGCTAACAAAAATATTAAATTCTTTCTGCACATCTCTTATAATATGTCACGCATATTTAAATATACATTTATTATTTTGGCATCAAACGAATCCTGCATATTAAGGGAGTTAGTACTCCATACTACCTTTAATCAGAGTTCCAGACGTTACGTGTTGAGTGATGTTTCTCAAGTGGTACCCTTGGCGGGCCGTACTTCATCTTAACAGGGTGACACAAACATAATTTTACTTTTTATGTATAAACAAAAATGAACTTTTTATAACAATGGCATATAATTTGGCGTTTCGGACAAAGGCAATTATGTGATCATAAAGGAAATCGTCAATATTAATAGTATTATGAGAATAATTATTGAACTATTAATATCGTGCAAATTGTAATAGTTTAGTGCATGAAAGGTTTTGTAGTGTCTAAATATTTTTAATAGGCAAAATTAGAATAAGGTGTTTGATGACTCAATAAGATAAAACGCGGCGTTAAAGTCCGTAGCTCAACATCCTTATTGTCCTTAAAGTAATTCGTAAGAGAAGAATGGAGTGTTCAAAATTGGACTCGTATTTCTAATCTAAAAATAAAAAATGTTTAAAGGTTGGTTTGAATATCATAAATAAGTATACTATTGTGAATATTTCACATAACATGTGTTAGTCATTGTATGTACGGAACCTTACACGTTTTAAAAAATATATATAATTGATATTACCATTAAATTATCAATTATGTAAATGTTTCACACATTATTATTTTAAAGTTCATTTAATATATTTCAACTGTTTTGATTACTGCCTTTATGTATAAAATGATACAAAATAACCACAATTTTCATAATTTGACGTTTATATTGTATAATTGTGTACGAGTAATAAGTCATTGCAGTCAATGAGGCTACAACTGACTGTAAACGCGATGCTTGTGGGTTCGATCCCTCCACAGAGGATTCAATATTTTTGTGCATAAGGCACGGCTTTCTGTTCCGCCAGTCAACATACAATATCTAGAATTCAAGTCTTAATACTCAGGTGTGTCTATCAAGATAACATAGCTTCAAGGTACATATACAAATATTTTAATATAATTTTTTACAATGACTACTAAATTCGACGCGTTGCGTGACGAGTGGCGGAACTTAACACCGCGCTGCAACTTCGCCATAATGGCCTCATGCTACAACATAAAAAAAAACATTCAAAAGTTTGATATAAAATTACAAAGCATTTTTTTAAAATCAAATATTAAAATACACCACCCAGTTTTCTTCTATAAATTAGTATAACCATTAACATACAAAGGATTTGAATCTGGCAATAACATTGTCTCAATTATTTAGTCCTTTACTGAACTATAAAAGTGAACGATGTAAGCCATTCAATTTTATTACTGTCAAGTTTATTACTAAAGGTGATATATATACACACATACATGTAAATGTCCATATACATATATTTATTGAGGATAAAACGTATTATGAAGTAATAAAAGCAATGATATTAACTCGTCGGTTATGACCATTTGTCAAGTTATTCCGAATTGTTCGGAATGACCCAGCAATTTGAAATTTAGTATATTATGGGTACTTTACTTTGTAAAACATAACAAAAATAACCAGCTAGGAGCGAGTCAGACTATGCAAAATCGGTCTCGTACTATTACGTACAAAAACGCCACAAAACCATGCTTGTTCTACGGCAGCCTCTTTAAATATTACTTTATTATTCGAATAAGTATTTGTTGTTATAGCGGCAACAGAAATACAACATCTGTATAGATATCAACAGCGTAACTATCATGATTCATAAGTTACACCCTGGTGACGTGTACGAAATCCTTAAAGTTCTACAAATTAACAGTCATGTAATTCAAAAGCTACCCATCATCACAATATGAATATCCCAAATCAAACATTTAAGGATATAACTTTATTTATTCATTAGTGTAGATTTAGTGACCAAAATTTCAAACAATTTATTAATTAACAATGAAGTTATCTTTACAAGGATCAACGAATTGATATTCAATTTGACATTTTAATTTCAATAATAATTTGATAAAGGAGTCCCAATTAATATTCAGGAATAAAATATAGTGATGAAAATATAGTGTCCTGCAAAGATTGATTTTGTTTTAGATTAGTTAAATAAAGCTATCTAACAAATGTTTAACCTTGTCAGACAATCGAGAAGTGACCAATAATACAACTTTCAAGACAAAGAGACATGGCGCTATCATGCGGCAAATTGAAAATATCCTTAAATATTTGATTCGATGATGGATGAAGGCTTATCGGAGGATATCGAAAGTGTGATTTATTTGATTTATTTAGAATTTCATAACAGAGAGGAATAAAGAATCATTTATTGTACTAAAATTTTGTTTATCTTTCGGATAAGAAGTTGTTAAGAAGTCAGGAATTATGATAGTGACAACTTTTTTTTGGAGTTCCTGTCGAGCTTGTAATATATATTTTTGATGACACTAAAATACACATAATTATAAATAAAGACGATTATCAAGATTAGTTGAGGTCATTGTAGTAGCCCAGTAGCGTTAAGTTCCGCCTCCTCCGCACCACAACTCGAAAATTAGACGGAAAATGGAAAACGGAGTGTCTTAGCTCTAGATTGCCTATGGCTATCGTGATAGGCATAACAAATTTGAAGCTATATTGATTAATGATGTTGAATTACTTAACGATAAATAAGCACTATTAAAATAAGAAAGCTTTTTATATAGATTAAAGAGGCTGAGTTCTCTTTATCTTATAAAATGAAATACGTATATAGAAAACGCGTATATAGTAAAATATTGAATTGTTGTCTCTGGTCACGTATGTCTTAAGAACTTTCTGACAGTCGTTTGACGTTTTTTTTTAAATAAAATAACACATAATATATGAAGCCTTTCGTGGCACAGGGGTGTAAGCGCGCGACTGCAAACGCAGATTGTGGGTTCGGTCCCCACTCGAAGAACTGAAATATTTAATAATTGAATTTTTTTAGCTCGGTTTTTAACACTATGTTAACGAATTCACTCTACCTAAACTACCACGTGCGGAATACAGCGTAAAGCCGAAGAAAAAACTTAATGAAAATTTATGTAAAATTTACATTATAAATAATACAAACCTGCAACAATTGTCAAAGATCTTTGAATAAGTTTCACACAATTTAGCTTTTAAATTTGAGTTTAGTATTTGTTATCACTTACAAGTTAAATTTGAAACTACAACTTATGAGATCGAAGAACAATGTTTAACGTACAGATCTCACTTACAAAATTATCTTGCGAAATTAAACTTGACTCAAAATAAAATACAAGCGCTATTTAAGCTAAAGTGAAATGAAATGTATTTTTGTACAAGTACGGAATAACAATGTTAGCTAATTTATTCCTTAGTTAATACTGTGTACAACCGTTTATTAAAGCCTTAGTGTCGCAACTGCTAAGTAAATGTCTATAAACCTCATCATTATGTGAATGAATATTTTTAATTTTTCTCTGTGGCAAGACAATAAAAGAGATGTATGAAGTTTGATTGATTAACTCGCCTGGTCTTGTATGTCACAACACTAGGTAGTCTCTGCTGATCCTACTATATGCGGGATACAACGTGAGCTACAGAAATGTATAAGAGTCAAATCTATTTAGTTTACAAATATATGTTGTAAGTTATTTCTTAATATGTATTTTTTAAATTTCGAATCTCTTTAAACTCTTGTTAGATCACTTTGTTGTTCATCTATCCGTCTGTTAAAATCATTTATCAAGAGATCACGGAAAAGCATAAACCCGTATTTCAGATTTGCTTCTTATTTAACAATTCAATCAAAAGATATGAATATTTAAAATGTTGGTTACGGAAAGACCATCGTTGAGCAGTGGTATAGCGTTTGTCTGTAAATTCGATGAAAGTAAGTGCCAAAGCTAATAACTATTACGTTTAAAATATTTTAATTTTCACTATATTAGATAAAATTCAAATGTTAGTCCACTAATGTCGTCTCAAAAATTATGTAACGCAATAATTGGAGCACTTAAACAATGAAACAAAATAGCTATAATTAAAAGTATTACTAAGGATTAAATCCTTTCTGGACTAAAGTATTTTATTACGTTGTCGTGTCGCATCCAAAAATTTGTAGGGATCGTACACTAGTTTCCCAAGTGCTCTCTGCCTACCCTGACATCTGCAGGCATAAGCGTCAAGCTGAACAAAAAATAATAATATTAAAAACAAAAATAGTACATAAATGATGGTCAGGTAATAAAGATCATACTTCCCTTGTTAAAAGTTGTTAAATAAGCATCGTATAGTAAATGAACCAACTTCGCCTCGTAAAGTTTGTCGCGTCAAGTTTAGTTTAATGTTTACAAACAATATCCGGTTTTTGGCTTGACCTCATTTCTACGCGATTCTTATAAAATAAACGGTTATTAGAAAATAAAACAATGTTTTTAGAGTTTCGTACTGTAAAATAAAAGAACGAAAACACTTTGTTGTCGATTTGTCTACACTACTCGTACAATATACGGTTTGCTACTTCATGGAAATGAAATAGCAAAATAATGCTTGATACTTTAATCAGACTATAAAAAATGTTAGAACTTTACAATTTCTCGATAATGTACGTAATTGTCATAATATATTAATTTTCAACTCATCGTTGAATTGCCAGTCGTGGCGCAGGGTCATAAGCGTGAATTTAAACGCGACAGGTGGGTTCCAATCCCACTTAAAAGAATAATATTTAATATTTTCAAGTGAAATATTGAACAAAAGTGGAACGGAGTGTCTTAACACTAGGTTCTTAAGTTCCCTCTGCCCCTGCCATGTGCAGGATACAGAGTGAAACTGAAAAAAAAGATTCTTCACTCTGGTAACAGGCCAAAGAACGGCGTTGAGTTCCGCCACCCAACACTCGATGCTTCAATTTCAGCGGTAAGTGGGGAACGGAACGGAGTATGATAAGCTCAGATTCCCATGTTTCCTCTGCCTACCCTAGTTGTAATCGCTAATTTCTTTACCTATCCTATTGAATTTTTAAAACATCGTGTCGTCTATGGCGAGTGACTAAGTAATATTGCACCTACAACCATTGCGTTTGCAGTCAGAAACTGTGCTGTTATGGCATGACTAGACCTTGCAAACAAATGAAGGTAAACGCAAAAACACACTTGGTGCTTTAAAGCTGGACATTTATTTGTAAACTACTTATTCAATTTTATTTTCCAACCGATCGTATAAGTATTGGGGAAGTGATCAAAGACATCGTAACAAAGAATTTCACTGTAGCTCTAAAGATAAGTCTATTTTATATAAGGCATCGTAAAAGGTGTAGGTCTATAAGAATTTAACGCGATAATAACAACTTCAATTTATTGGGCAGGTATCGAAATAAAACTTGATAAACTACAGTATAAATATATTGGGTAAAGATGTTTCGTAAAAAAATATTCCTTTTTTTATTTTATGTTTATGGAGAATTTAATATAAGCACAATTTGTAGCTGTTGCTTACTTGTAGCTGTACTGTACTGAGCTTATGCGTACCATACGTAGAACGAAAATGTATAAACCTATGAATTTTTACAATAATCATTGCAATTAGATAAAGAACGGCATTTGATTTCACTGTTTAACTGGAAATGACACAAAAAATAGGTGAAAATCTCCCTCAACCTACACATGATATACGCCAGAAGCTAAACAAAACTACATTTATCATATATTCAGCCGTAAACATACATACATAATACCTCACTAACTCACCTCTTACTTCTATCTTCTTTCTATATGTCACTCTCAATACAAACAATCATTGAAAATTAAACACAAAGAGTAACCGCAGTATCAACATGAACGTGCAGTTTGCTTTCAATTAGCAATTAGGAACTGTAAATTGCAACCATTTCAGAGGCTATTTATTTTATTGTAGCAATTGTTAAACACATAAATATAAAATTTACTATTATAGTTTGGCAACCTTGCTGCACATTTTCTCATTTTTATAATAATCGTGAAGTGTGGATTTAAAAAAAAACCATTTACATACTAGCGAGTCATCCCCGGATTCGCCCGCTTGAATAACACTATTTAATTTAATAATCCCAAGTATTTTCTTGTTTTAATCATATTATTACTTTTAAGAACATATACATTGAAAACTAAAAACTAAAACTTTAACTAAGAGAATAAAAAAATGTAGCAATTTTGTCAAACTAAATATTTAAAATTAACGTAACTTTTTATTTACTGATCGATTTAATTAATACATACACAAATGTTGGAGGAAAGTTGCTAAAATATAATACTGAAACCTGCATTTAAATCTAGTAAGCCATTCTTGAGATTTAGCGCATACAAACACATAGACAAATAGATAAACGTACAGACAAAAAATTTGAAAATCAATATTTTAGGACTCATAACATGTAAGATTTTTTTTCAAATCACACAGGTGACGAATCTTTGGCACGACAAATCTTCCATGTACAGATAGTATTCAGTTACAGATTTACTATAGGTGTAGATGGGAAAAGAACAATAAGTTTAAGTGTTTTATAAATGTTCTTATCTTTTGATGCGTTGAATAAGCATGTTTATTTCTATTTGCCAAGAAGACGTACACCCGAATGTCCTCGCGTTGTATCCCGCATATAGCAGGGTAGGCAGAGATAACCTAGTATTGTAACACGCAAGACCTTTATGAAATATTTTCTTTCAAGATTCTTTCTTTCTTGATAACTTCATAAATCTATTTTTTCATCCTACTTGAGCAGAGAAACAAAAATATTCTTTTGCCGAATGAGGATCGTACCTAAAACCGTTGTGTTTACAGTCAGATACTTAGCGGCTGCCCCAGCAAGGATTCTATCAACGATATTAAACAATATTAAGTAAGAAATAAATTAGCCAAACGATCTTATTTTGTACTGGTACCAAAATATACCAAAATTCACGTTAGCTTCAAAAGCGCTTGTATTTTAGTTTAACTTATACGTGAGATCTGCACGTTAAATATTTCTCTTTGATCTCATATGTTGTAGTTTCAAAGCTAACTTATAAGTGATAACAAATACTAAAACCGAATTCAAAGACCAAATTGAGTAACGCTTATTTCAAGATCTTTGACAATTGTTATATTTATAAAATAAGTTAAAAACAAATTTTCGTTAACGTTACGGTGTATCCCGCACTTAGCAGGGTAGGCAGAGGAAATTCGGGAATCCGGTCTTAAGACACTTTTTTTCCTTCCACTACTCTTCGCCAAATTTAAGGCATCGTGTGCTGAGTGACGCAACTAAACGCCGCGCTTTGTCTTGTTACCGGAGCGAAGAAAATGAATATTTTCTATTAGAGTTGGGATCGAACCTACAACCTGTCGCGTTTACAGTCGAAGGCTTGTGTCACTGTCCCCTCATAAATTAAGTGTTGTTTTATTTGCCACAAACATAATAAACGGCTATACACAGTGTTATGTAAGGAATAAACGTCACTTTAGCTTCAATAGCCCTAGTATTTTAGTTTAAGTTAAACTTAATTTCGTAAGATAAACTTTTACGTGAGATCCGTACGTTAAGCAGTGCTCTTTGATCTCGTAGGTTGTAGTTTTAAAGCTAAGTTATAAGTGATAACAAATACTTAAACCGAATTCAAAGATCAAATTGTGTAAAGCTTATTCTAAGATCATTGATTGTATGTATTTATAATATAAATTTTCGTAAGGTCATTTTTTTCAGTTGTACGCTGTATTCCGCACGTGGCAGAATAGGCAAAGGAAATACTGAAATAGGGGAACCTACTTTTAAAACACTTATTTTCTTTCTACCACTCTTCGCCAAATTTGAGGATTATCGGAGCGAAGGAAATGAATATTTTATTTCTTCGAGTAGTGATTGAAACCACAACCTGTCTCGTTTACAGTCGCACGCTTGTCCCTGCGCCACCATAGGTCTTTTAAATGATTAGTGGTATTATTTTAATTGTCACTTATAATATGTCTTTGTTTATTAAAATAAACGTCAAACGACTTTATATATAAAAGCAAGCACTGGATTTACTTATTAATTTAATCGTCGATGACGTGGATAGCTGACATCTGTCACCGAGTTCGTGACACATTCGTGACCAGAGTTACAATAATTATGCTCAACTGGCACGCTCGGAACGCCATATTCAAAGAACCATACCATACAATAATTATCTTTATCATCTAGCATAAAATATTTTACTACATATTCAATTTCTATAAATCTATTTTAACCGATAAAACAAAGTCTTCTTTATTTCTCTTTATTCTAAAAAAAGAGCTTTCATATTTTAATATCGTTAAATTAATCGTAAAATGATTCCTCGTCATCAATCATCACGCTGTATCTCGAATATATCATGATAGCAATAGGCAATCTAGTCCTAAGACACAATTTTCGAGTGTCAAGAGGCAGAACCCAACGCCGCGTTTCGTCTTGTTCGACTCGTGACTGCGCTAATATGACCTCAAGCAAAGTTAATAATTGTATACATATACAATTATAAAGATATCTTGAATTAAAAAAATAAATATTATAACAGGAACTTCAAATAATTCTTAACAACTTCTTATGCGTAAGATAAACAAAATGTTAGTACAATAAATGACCTTGTTCATTTCTGTTATGAAATACTAACAACATGAAATAAATCACGTTTTCGATATCCCACGATAAGCCTTCATCCATCATTGAACGAAATATTTGAGGATACTTTCAATTTGCCGCATGACAGCACCGTGTCTCTTTTCCTAGAAAGTCGTATTATTACTCACTTCTCGATAGTCTAACAAGGTTAAACTTTATTAGATAGCTTTTATTTAAAACTTGTAAGTGTAATACGAGTTTTTCTTACTTTTCATTGGTCTTTTTGACAACTTTTGTGTACCTTTTCGAAAAATAGTCACATTTATTCCATTCATTCACTTTCCTTTCCCAGTTTCCGATGAATTCTAAAAGCATACACAGCTTATTACTAGAGTACACAACGAAAATATTAAATATTTAATTTCATTGAATGTTAATCGAACCCAATGCTTATCGTATTTCCATTCGCCGTATAATTTACAAAATTGATGTACAATTTTAAGATCTTTGACACACACATTTTAAGATCTTTAACACATCTTTTGATGGATCAAAATTGGAACAGAACTGTTCAAAATAACTGGACAATGCTCATAAACGAAGAGTTCATACCGTTGCTTTTATTACATCATAATACGTTTTATTCCTCGATAAATATATACAGGCATAGATATGTATATGTATTTGTATAATAAAATTGAATAACTTACACCGTTCACTAAATCCTTTGTATGTTAGTCGTAGTCAATGGTTATACTAATTGATAGAAGGAAAGCATAGTCATATATTTTAATACTAGCTGTTACCCGCGATTTCTTCCGCATTCACTATTTTGGTCATAGTGACTTACACATAAAAGATAGATATATACTGTCGCGGACTTTTATTTAGAACTATTTAAGATAAATAATCCTACAGTAATTATCTTTGTGTAACTCCAACGACAAGTTTTTTTTAAAATCAGTGTTCCCATCTTCGAGTAATCTGAGGAACATACGTATTAAGAACCTCCTCCTTTTTTGCAGTCGGTTAATAAAATGAGATAATATTCAGATACAGATCTCCTAATTGCGTTATTATACGAAAAAACCGCATCTGCGTCTTTCAAATTTGAGGGTTGCCCTCGATTTCTCCAGGATTCTATCATCAGATCCTGATCTTCTTACCATGGGACCAATTATGAAATATACCCTCTCGAACAAAAAAGAATTTTGAAAATCGGTCCACCCATCTTCGAGTAATCGGGGAACATACATAAAAGATTCTCATTTTTTATGTCGGTTAAAAATCCCTATAAATTTTAACTTATTATGTTATTCTGATGTCGAAGCTATATTACTGCAAAGTTTTATGAAAATCCGTTCAGTAGTTTTTCGTGAAAGAGTAACATACATACACACATCCGTACAAACTTTCGCATTTATAATATTAATAAGATAAGATAAGATTAGTTGTTCAAAAAAAATTGTAATTTTATATGTAAGGTTTAAAACCTTACATGCTATAATTATGTGCTATTACGCAGATGCACAAATATGCTACTGTAAATGCGACGGCTGTGGGTACAAATCGTACCCACTTGGGGAATCAAATATTTTAAAGTTTAGTATTTTCGCTCTGGTAAAGCGGAGCGTGGCGTTAAATTCCGCCTCTTGTCACGCAACACCTCGAATTTAGTTTATACAATAAAAGTAGCGTAATGTTTGTGATTTTGTTATTATTACTCACAATGTCTCATAGTGATGTAATGGAGGACGTCTTACTGTAAACAGTTGTGGTTCGACTCCCACTTGGAGGAAAAAAATATTTTCATTTTCTCATAAAGTAAGACAAAGTACGGCCCACGAAGATCTATCATATAAGTAACTGTAATATATTTTTTCAATTAGCAAAATGAAACAAAATTTATCGTCGATCACTAGAGATATTTTTTTAACTAGTTCAAAACACGGCTTCGCTCGCTAATACTTTACAATCTTGACTATTTTCCTATTTCCTACTTTAGCAAAAAGCTATCCTGGTAAAGTATATCAGCATATGACTGTAAACGCAATATTTATTCGGTTAAATTATTATGAAATAAGTACTTCCACTTTCCGGCGTCAGAAGAGAAAGAGCGTTAAGTTACGCGCTTAGCATACAATTTCTGGGGAACAGTTTGTGTTAATGGTGGGTTACCCTTAGTACAAAAGCGAAAATGTAAAAATATTTCATTCCCCTAGTTGGAATCGAACACACAACCATAGCGCATACAGTCACACTCTTATGCCACTATGACACGATAGTCTTAGATTAATTTCAAAAATGCTGAAAGCATCGTGAAATTAATATTAGGGCAAGTATACTTTTAATAAGAAATAACGTTATTACCACATACCTAAAAGAGTTCACTCACAAGTAATTCTATTACATAAGAAATCTAATATCGTATTTAATATTGAAAAAATCAGGGGCTTAATGGAATCATATTCAAGATCAAAGTCTGATACAGTAGAAACAATATTTCAAAACTTCATATAATACATTATTTATGCTAGAACTGTTTGTTTTGTATGGAATTACTAAAATTTCATATGTCTTTATACTTAAACGGTATATTCCATTTTTGAAAAGTTTAAGTATTATATATACTCTTTTTTAAATAACTTGTTGGCATTTTTATTGTATTTATTAATCTTAAATTAAAATAAAAATTATTAAAAATAAGTATAAAGGGAGATTTACTTACAATGTTAGACAATTGCTAAGATAGATTTCAGAGTGAAATTGTGATTTTTAAGAACCATATACGCACATTTATTTTAGAAAACGTTATATGCCGTTCATATCAAGGTTATATCAGTGTCTTAACACTTGGTTCCCAAGTTCCCTCTGCCTACCCTGCCATGTGCGGGATATACCGTGAAGCTGGAAAAATAAGGGGAGGGAGGAACCTGGGAACCTAGTATTAAAGAAAGACACTAATATTTTAATTATTTATTAGGATACTTCTGTTATTTAGTTTCCTCAACTTAAATGATGATCTTTTGCTCGTTACCGTTCAGACCGAACAAAAAATACTTAATACTTCGTATATATACACAAATACATAGTAAATATCTAATTACTACATTGTCATATATAAATCTATATGTAACACTTAGAAAGTAAATAACCACCAAGCAGCCACATCTTCATGTAATTGCTGGTATATTATTGTTGTGACAACAAACTAATCTCAAAACCAAACCGCGCAAATACACACGTGACGTGAATTATCAACAATATTAGGCATATGTAAATTAATTCAAATTATCTGATGATTATCTTTAATTAAATTTAAATCTCCCAAGAATAGGTAATATTGAATACATTACTTGTTACTATTTATTGTATTCACTATTTTCCAATTAGTAAATCTACAGTGTCTTTTAAGACACTGATGCTCTTAGAGTTATCCTGAAGCATACTACCTGATAAATCTCAACACCTCATTGTTTGCAGTTTTTCTTGTATTTAAAATGATATACTCACTCCATATAGTAGACATAGGAACAAAGAACCGGATTATTCTATATGGATGTTCTCTATGGCTTCTTTAGAATTCTGTGGAGCTCTACATTAAAAGATCAGCTAAAAAGTAAAGTGAAGCCCCCTAGGAGTTTATATCTAAAACGCCGATGAAAATATTATTTAAAACCTAAAAAAAGAATGATATAAATAAACAGTATATATCTCTTTCTTTAGTTTTATTAATGTGTACATTAGTGATATCGCTATTACGATATACGTAATAACTTGGTTACGAGCTAAGTTAATGATAGTACATAGCTTTTATCTTTATTTTTGTTTTTGTATGGGGAAATATGAGTTTGTATTTATTTTGTGTATAAGAAGTCAAATATGTAATTTATAAGACAACATTTATAATACTTTAACATTATTAACAGAAAAACGGCATTTCACTGGTGAATTAATTTTTAAATCATCATTTGCATTACAAGTGTTTCAGTTCACAGTGGAGCTGCATTTAGACATGATTCGTCAATACAGTACATTTGTATGCTAAGTGCTTCTATTACTATAATACCTAGATTGTGCGCTTATCTATTCTAATTACTAATGCTCTAATCGTTTAAGTAGTTCCGACTGTTTGTTGCTGTGAAGTTAAATTGCTTAGCCAATCTTAATGTCTAAGATATTTTAAGGTTCAAATATTTATTATTTTTCAGATCATATTTCACTGTTTTCATGCAGATAAAGCATGCCTACAACCTAAAAAGACACAAATATATATAGACATGTAAAAGACACATATATAGATATGTTAAAGTACTCTCTTCCATAGTACCAGCATACGTGCAGCCACAAAGCAAATGACAATCCTCGACAAATTAACAACATGTCAGTTATTCTTGCCTTTGTAAGAATTGAACCTGCGCCCGCTGAGGTCTTATATGTTTACTAACTAGTTTGTTAATTAACTGTACGTATTTATGTGTTTAAAGTACATAATAGTATGCTGACTATATAGAGGAAGACATTACCAACATAAATATTAGAACTAAGTTATTTTGAGTGCGAATTTAGCTTTTTATTAATTTGGTTCTCTTTATATAATATGATCGAGTTTATGAAAACGGTGACCTTTAAAAAAATCTTAATAATTCAGTTGCTGTTGTAGCGCAGAGGCAGTTGTTGTTGTAGCGCAGGGGCGCGTGTGACTGTTAATGCGACAGGTTGTGGATTCGATCTCTAATAGGAGACATGAAATAATTAATATTTTTAAATAAAATGTTACGACACTTCCTCCCGTTGCCCATTTTCCGCCGAATTTGACGCATTGCATGTTGAGTGGGACTCTCAACGCCGTATTTTGTTTTGTTGCCAGAGTGAAGAAATAATAATATGAAATATTTAATTACAAAATATTAAATATTTAAATTAAACAAATACATTCTTATTTAAAATAGAAATAACAAACAAAAATAAAGCAATACGGAGATACCGCCCATTTCTATCAATTCTAACGATATTCGAGCATCTTTCATAATTTCTATGTGTTACTATTTTTATTTTTTCATCAAATTCAAATTCAAATTCAAATATTTTTATTTAAAATAAGATGTTACAAGCTTCGTTTTTTGAACGTCAAACAATTTACCACCAGTTCACTAAAGTTACTGCCTCAGACCTGAGAAGAACTGGCGAAAAAAACTCAGCGATGTCTTTTTTTTAATGAAAATTTTACATCATATAATTATGTGACCATGATACATTTGAACCAGCCTGGAGCGAGCATTTTATTCCCAAGGCGTGTTATCATTTATAAAATCGTTAAAAAACACACAAACGTCTTTTCACAACTTTTTTAAAATGTGAAATAGAAAATTCTCGGACGTTTTCTGGGATTCGTTTCCTATTGTAAAAGTGTACACCATGTCCCGTAAAAGAATTACGGACTCGATGCAGTCGAGTTTCAGGCATACTAAGTTTAAGCCTATTTCTAGTATTAATATTATGTACGTCACTGATTTTAGTAAACTTATAAATATTTGTCTTGACATACATTACATTTTCAAAAATGTATTGACACGCAACGGTCAATATGTTAATCATTTTAAACGTTTCCCTCAAAGAATCTTTAGGGCTAGTTATAGATTGCGCGAATAGCTCGCTTCTGTAAGACGAAGATTGACTTAATACCGGCTACATTACCCCAAAATAATATGCCGTAAGACATAATACTAATGAAGTAGCTAAAGTAAACAAGGCGAGCCGTTCCCTCATCAGCCAATAATCTAAGTTTTTTTACAGCGAAAGCTGCAGAGTTCAGGCTATTCGCCAATCTATCAATATGAGGTCCCCACTGTAGTTTGGAGTCAATGGTGATACCGAGAAATACCATAGAATCAACAGGCTCTACGGCTTCACCATTCAAAAGTACATTGGCTTTCACTATTTTCGTTTGTGGTGTTCTGAATATTATATGTGCTTATATGTTTTTTTACTATTCAACAGTAAGTTACTAGTGCTAAACCAATGTACTGGTTTAGTAGTATTGTTTACATCGTCATATACTTCATGTCTTCTTTGCATTTTAAAAATCGACGAAGTATCATCAGCAAACAATATCTCATGGCTCCTTTCAACTAAATAAGGCAAATCATTTATATATATTAAAAAGAGAAAGGACCAAGAATAGACCCCTGTGGGACCCCCATACTGATTAGTGACCCAGGAGATTTCTTGCCATTTACATCAACCTTCTCAACCCTGTTAGTTAAATAAGAAGATCGAGTGCACGTCCTCTTATGCCATAATGATGTAGCTTCATGACCAATGTTGAGTGCTGGACGCAATCAAACGCCTTGGATAAGTCACAGAACATGCCAAGAGCATCCTGCGATTCTTCCCACGCTTCATAAATACTCTTTAAGAGACCTACGTCGGCGTCGGTAGCAGAGCAACCCTTAGTAAAACCATACTGTTTATCATGCATTAGCTTATTTGAATTAAAATGCATTAATATTTGATTTAAGATCATCTTTTCAAAGATTTTACTGAATGAAGGTATCGCATACACTGGTCGAAAATTGTTAGGATCTGATGTTTTAACACCGTTTCCATATATCTTATTTTGTGCAATAAATACGTAATTGCATTAAAAAAACAAATTAAATATCTCAATGTACGCAGTAACATTTAGTGCTATCTTCAGCATTGATTCACAAAATGCAAGTACGTTATTGTTGCACCAAAAAGTCGATAAACTATAGAAAATATACTCACTACTCATGCAGTGTTAAATATAGTCAATTTTAGACTGTAATAAACACAGTAGAGCAGGAAATTAAGCATTATGTTCGTTGAGACACGATATATGTATGTATTTCATTTCGCCAGTGATATAGCGTTGAAGCGTGTACATGACGTTTTAATTTAGCGTAATGTAGCTACGAGTAGTTTTCATTAACAGTCTAGTTTCTAGTCTGTGTAAGAAAATAGAAATAACAAGTATAAATATATATTTAAATAACAAAATCATATAAATTATAAAATTGTAATTGCTTAGTGAACAATATTTATAGGTTACTATCGTTATTGTTAAAAGCCGTTTTATATATTTTAATTGTGGTTGTAGCTACAAAAAAAAACATATTTTTAAAGACGTATTTTAAAACGGTTATATCCGTAAACAAAAACAAAACTGATCTTGCATTTTTATTGCCAGTACCTATTGTTATATAAATAAAAAATATAATTTCCATTACAATTATGATTTATGACTTTGTTTTCCGATTTTTCCTGTTTTCTAAACTTCGTCGAAAATCTCTAAATTAGATATACAGAGTAAAGCTAAAAAAATCTTCGATTAAACAAATAAAAATAAGTTACCATCATTTAGAAACTACGCTAAAATAAAACAAATAGTTAATAATATATTTAATTACAAATTCATTGAAGGAATATCTACATGCACGCGTCGCGTCGTAGACGTTGCACTTATCAGTTATATGGGATTACTGCCTGCGACACTATTGACTTCGTGAACATTCTATTAGACACAGCGTTATTGCATTGAGAATGACAATTGAAAAAGAAAAATGAAGCTACAACATTTAAAAATGTAACATGGTATTTTAAATAAAGTTACTTGACTTCAATTTTAAGTAAAACTTATGAGCTATTAAATTTATGTATACATATGTTATAGACCTAGTGATAAAGAGGTAATCCTAATCATCTACAGAGGCACTTTGTGCGAAATTCAACGCCGTGCTTTTGCCTTGTTACCAGAGCGTAGAAAAATATTTAATATTTAATTAGAAAATATTAAAATATTTTAGCTCCTCGAGTGGGGATCGAATCCACAATCTGTCTCTAGGTCACTAAAAAAAAGTATTCATATTCTTCATAAAAAATCACTTTTATAACATGCAAAGCAAAACAAATCACTATTGGATTTATAAGCGGTGGCGTGTTTATTTTTATATTATAATTTTCTTCATGTCATTTTCATCCTCAATTCTATGCAGAACATCTGAATATAAATAGTTAATAGCATTCATGAAATTTTATATGTAACAGGATTTAAGCTCGTTCTTTCTTAAAATATAATGTAAAAAAAATAGACAAGGATACCAAAATAGACTGCATATACACAGATTTTGCTAAAGCGTTCGACGTTGTTAGTCATACTAATAAATAAACTGAAAAAATATGGTATCTACGGAAAATATCTAGACTGGTTAAGATCATAATTAAATAATAACGACGTCGATATCCTGCAAGAACGTTGTTGTTGCAGGATATCAAATACATTTATTGCAACCACAGGAGTACCACAGGGTTCCCATTTAGGACCTATTCTATTTGGAATTTTAATTAATGATATAGCAAAATGTTTTACATATTTTCATTTTTGTCTTTAAGCAGATGATCTTAAGTTTTATATGAAGATAGACAACATAAATAGCGCATTGTCAATTCAACAAGACCTGGACAGATTAGCTATTGGTGTAGTGAAAATTAATTAAAACTGAACTACCAGAAGTGTTTTACTATTATTGTAATAGTACAAAAAGAAAACTAGATAACATTAATTTTATATATAACTTAAATGGAGAGACACTAAATAAGACAAAACAAATTAACGATTTAGGTATCACAATAAATACTAAATTATGCTTTGTACCTAACATTGAAAATTTGTTAAAAACAACATTAAACATGGTAGGATTTATTATACTGAATAATAAGGAATTTAAAAGCTGACACACTATATAATATTATTTAACTCAATGGTGAGAAGTAAACTAGAGTACTGTGCCACTGTTTGAAATCCTTTCTACCAAATACACATAGACAGGATAAACAGAGAACAAAAGAAGCTTTTAACATATTTAAATTATAAGGACTAAAAAGGGAAAGAAATTAAGAGATACGCGGATATGTTAAAATACTATGTGATACACTTTAACTATACAACCGTAGAATCATACTAGACATTTGTTTTTTTGCTATAAGATTAAGGAGGGATAGACTGCAGTAAACTTCTTGAAAAAATTATGTTCGCTATCAAAGGAAAAATGCAAGAGTAAAAATAATGAAAAAATACACGTTTAGAAAAGTAAAATCAAACCTGGACACAACTGCTCTTTTAAACCGGGCTATGAAAAGTTATAACTCAATTTTTAACAAAGCAAAATATGCTTAGAGACTCCACCACATTATTTAAAAATATATTTAAAAAAAATTGCAAGTCAGATAGATAATCCCCTTCATTACTGTTTTTATTTTTTTATGTATTTTTTGTATATAATGTATATTTTAGATGGTAAAGTAGTTAGATATGATTATTTTTAATTGTATGTTTTTAATTATCATTGTCTTTATATTCTATATGTATATGTATTTGTTTTCAATTTGGGTGTAAAGTTTTAAATTTGGATTTTTTCTTGCGCTTTTTATATCCTGTTGAACTAGCCTGTAAGTGTGATGTACAAAGGGAAACATATTTTTAAATTTTTCATGTATAATACTTTTTGTATAATTTTGTATATTACGTTGGCTTGCCTTATAAAAAAATAAATAAATAATTAAATATGAAAAAAAAAGTACAAGTCTAAAGAAAAGTTCTAGTCAAATGGTATTTCGCTAAGTTCTAGTTATCTTCATAGTAAAATTAAAATGTAAGCTTTTTAGAAGGGTACAGAATAGAAATTTAAAACTATTTCAATAACCATGGACTACTTTTTACTTTGTTTTACCAAACTTTGAGTGTCAGTTAAAGTTTTATGTTATAAAACAATGTTTTATGTTATATAACAAGTCCTTAATAAAAAGTTTATCTAATATTAAACAAATTTATAATCATATTGTGTCAATAGGACGCAATGCCTCAAATTCGCCGGAAAATGGGTAACAAAACGGGAGACTTAAGGTTCAGGAAATGAACATTGAGAGAAGGAACTAGACACCACTGCTCCTAGGCTTGGAACACATAAAGCGAGTGTATATATTGTACTAATAATTAATGTCAAGATAATGCCTTACTTTGTCATTCATTATTACTAAAAAAACACTATATTATATGACGTTAATTAATTATAAAAGCAGTCAACTTATTGCGGGCAATATGTAACACATTTACACAGATATTTCCATTAAACCACACGGACGAAGCCACGGATATAAGATCAATCCATATGTAGGTATACGAATACAAAAATATAGATGAAAATACTTATTCTATCCGTTTATGGAACATATATAAATATCGACCATACTTGAGCCCTTAGACAAATTTATTCTTAGATATCATACAGGACGGAGTATTCACGTCTGGACGCCTACACAGCCCCGCAAAAGTTGTTGTCACACCTGAGATAACATAGGTCTTTGAAAAACGTGCTATAAAGATAAGAAAGTTATTGGAGAATATTAAGATGACAAGCGTTTATATAGAAATATCTTTTTTGTTTACATATTTATAAAAAGAAGATAGAGAGTTTCTGAACTGTTTTTTTCAGCGATTAAAAATAGTCGCTATAAATAGCAGCTGGGTTTCTGATTATAAACGACAGATGTGGGTTCAATTGCCACTCAGGACAATTAATTATTTTATATTGTCACCTAATAAGCAATATCGTGGCAGTTTGTCGCCTGTATCTTAGTGCCTTAACACTAGATCTGCTTTGTCTAATTTGGTATTTGCGTTACATAATTTCTACCTGTCAGTACATTATTCGATGAAGTAGATATAAAAAATACAGCTTTGTTTTCCGAATCACTTATATACAAGAGTACATAGGCATATCTGCTACTATTAAAGACATTATCAAAACAACCTACAACCTGGTGTTTAACGCCAAGTTTTTAAATTCAGAGTTTAACTGCCTTGAATCGTGGAATTAAATACTGTAATATATTTTAACAGACCATTTCACGATTTAACCCTAAAAGGGTAGTAAGAGAGGACGGAACGCTTACAATTTTCCACTCTAAAGTCACATTTAGTTACATATCGTTTCGCTAATGTCAGCTGACACCCCGGTGCAAATTGAGGTGTCGTTACATAAAATACCTGCCAGTTTGTTGCTCAATGGCGTTTTGATTAATCGTCCTTTGTCAATACACTTCGCCTATTAATTTAATGAAAGGTAACCACAGGCTTAGATAAAACTTGTGAGTCACGTTGGTAACTTGTCAGATCTATCTAATATATAGATATATGGAAAAGGTTATAAAGTGTAAGTAAGTCTTTATAATTAATATTAACGTACAACTGAGAAAGTAGATATTATGAAAGTTGTGGTAGATTGAAAAAACGTATCACTTTTATTTTATTAAGATTTTTATTTATCAGTTAATCAACACATTAATTTGGCGAATGTAATTTTTTTTTTCTCGACTGAAACGAAACGCAAACTCCTTCTGATTTTTCTTCACGCTGTATCCCGACAGGGTAGGCAGAGGAAATTTGGAAACCTAGTGTTAGGTGACTTGGTTTTGTGCCGCACTATTTATTAAATTTATGTTTTGCAATGTTGCGAAGGCGAAGAATTGAAAATATTAAATATTTAATTTGCTCAAGAGGGGATCGAACCCATAATCAGTCGCGTTAACAGTCGCATGCTTGTGTCCCTGTGACATTCTTTTGCTTAGTACTATTTGTTTTAGCCAATGTTTTCCTTTTCTCCTCGATAATATTCTGGGGATCCATAATTGATCGATGTTTAATTACATTTGCAACATGGAGAGATTTGTCACTAGGTTACTAGTTTCACGCGTGTACTCGTTTATAGCATAACAGCTATGTTAAGACAGTTCCATACACTTCTTAATCATGTAAGACACTAAATAGTCTTTATAAATATTGTGTGCTAAGTTGCGGAACTCCACGCCGCACTTTGCCTTGTTTTCCGGGAGGTGAAATAAACTCACTAGCTATCTAACGCACAACATGCTTACGGTCAAACACTATGCAACTGCCATAACAGCCTCCATCTATTTTCTAATATATGTATAAATACTAAATTTACTTTATAAATTTAGTATTTTTCTTTCCTAAGTGTGGAATAACACTTTAAAAATTGTAAAAATATGTATAAATAGTTTATAGTTTTATGTAAAATCCTTTTACATTTCAAAGTGGTATTCTGGTCAGCATTTTATCAAGTATTTATGAACGGCGTCCACAGCTTTATGATTGATCGTCTTTTGTTCCTTACACGTCGCGCCCATTATCTCACACAATGAAAGGGACATAATAAAAAATTTAGAGGATCTTAAAAACGCTTTTAATGAGATTTTTTATTTTTGTCTTAAAATCTTTTATATTAAAATATGAAATTACTGGGCATTCACTGGCTTTATATATTGTTCTAATTTATATATTGACTATTTTACGATTGTTTGAATAGAAACTGAACGATTTAATAGCTGTTTTTTTTCATAAGACCAAAATGAAATGTTGACGTAAAAATATGGTATAAAACATTTATAATCTAGAGTTAGAGAACAATATTTGTAGGAAATGTTTATAATTATTATAATATCTTATTTTAGGAAATAGCTTTCTAGTTTCCAAAATATTAATGTTATACATATACTATAAAAAATATTTCTATTAGTTTAACTAGCTTTATCAGTTGCATTGAATTATATGTATTTTATTTTCTTTTAAGTTGTAAATCGTAGATTTTGCATTTTGCTTTTCATACAATTCATTTTTTAGAGGTAGATGACTGTGTATATGGATTGTTATTAGAAATAGTTGCCCCGTCATAAAGATACTATAGACTACAGTGTACGATAGACGCCTTTTTGTATATTTATTTTAGAATTCCTAATATCTATCTTTATCTTTTTTATATTGTATGTATAACATTTATATCTCTATGTTTTATTTTAGACTTGTTATTTTGTTGGAAAAAAATTAAGATATTTTTATTATATAAGTTTGGTTCTTTAATCGCAAGCCTTGTTTATCACGGTAGTTAAGAGCAATGTTTTATAAATCGGATAATATTATTTTATGAAAGAGAAGGAATTTGCCTCTTTAAACTATCTAAAACAAAATAATTTTTAAATTCAAACTCATCTCTTGTATCACTGTCTCATGTCAATTTGCACGCGTACTACTGCCAAAAGTTAATGCGTACAAGGGTTTATAGCGACACTGTTTTAACTGTGGTAATAAAACGAAATCGCTATATATGTACGTGGACTTAGATAAAGATAAGATTGACCATAAGAGTAAAATAAGAAAATAATAAAAATATCAGTCAATAAGAAGAATATATTTTAATAAAAAGACAATAGCTTATACTGTATTGTAATCGAATACTTATTGATCATCTTTGAATCCTGTAATACACCTTTAACAATTATGTTAATAATATGATCGGTGTAAAAAACATTTAATTATTGGAAAATTGACTAAAAAACTTCGTTATTTATAAAGTATGGCTAATGAAAATTGCTCTGAACTACAAATAAACGCAGTTTATTTTCCCGTACAAAGGTTCCTGTGAAATTCAGGGTATTTCAAAGAACTCGGAACTCGGAACACTAGTGCATCTATAATTGTTATAACGAATCCGAGCGGAAGGCAGAGCAGGTCATCAAATAAAACCTGACAGTCGCTCTTTTATAATTTACCTGCACGAATATTGAGAATGAAAAATGGAAAAATATATTTTTGTTGTAAATATTGTGTTTCAAGCACCATTAGTACTTATAAATTTTATTCAATTGCCGACTGTGTTAAAATAAAGTTCAACATTAAGTTTTTGCCACTTAATTAGAAATGTTTCTCTAAAAGCAATAAGAAATATAAATAAAAACGTTCCAGTGCGAGTCGGACTCGCCCACCGAGGGAAGTACCCTTTAGGTGTTGATTTTTATTTTCAGCTTTACGCTGTATCCCGTACATGGCAGGGTAGGAAGAGGGAGCTTGGAAACCTAGTGTTAAGACACTCCGTTCCACTTCCGTTTCCTACTTTTCGCCGAATTTGAGGCATTGCGTGTTGAGTGGCAAAACTCATTCACACACTTTAAAAAAATATTAAAAATTTCATTTCCCTCGAGCGGGGATCGAACCCACAACCTGTCGGTTACAGTCATACGCTTGTGCCGCTGCGTCACGACAGGTTTTAATCACGCGTCGAATTTTATACTAAATGCAGCAAAAACGATGCACAAATGCTTGTATCTTTTGATAGTGTTAATTTAAAAGGTTATTTTTTTCTGTTTTTTTTCTGTTTTGCAAGGACCTTAGACCTAGAATATTACATATAAATTAATATAAATTTCAGGTTGATACCCCTACGTGATTTGAATAAAATGGTCTTGCGACCGAACGACAAAGGGTTCCGTTTTTACATTTTGAGATATAAAACAATAAAAATGGGTTTATGAATGCTCTGGTGCTTGAAAATTTATTTATTTATTTCTATAAAATCTTTAATATTACAAAATATTGTGCATTACAATCGGTAAAGAACGTCGACCATTTTAGTACATATTTGTATTATAATCGTTATAGACACTATAGCCTAATTGGTTAGAGCGGCTGCACGTGGTATCAAAGCCAGCGGAGGCTAAAGTCTTAGTTTATTTTTCGCAACTAGCAGTATAGCATATTGGAGTAGGCACATGGAAATTAGTGATGAAATACCTGACCTTTTTTCTATCTTATCAGATATTACACGTTAAGTGGCGGAATTCTATTCTTTTTTATGTATGAGCCAATTTTCAGATAAGAGATTCTAATAATTGGAGAAACAAACATTCAGGCTTGTTAAACTGCCAACCACCAACCATAACCAATCTACAGCTCTACAACAAACATTTTCTATTCCAATTACAGATAATTCATTTAATTAATAAAATTAATTTGTGAAGTAAACAAAGTGCCTGGATTCAGGTTATAGAGCGATATGCTAGTTTTCAACTAACGTAAAATGTAATACATGGCTTGAATGTGCTTGTAGAATAGAGCCCCGGGCGGATGGTTTGATAATACCTATTGAAACATAATAATTAAACAATCGTTAACTCCGTTATCGTACACTGTCGACTTAATTTTGTGTTTTCAATATTTATTTAGTAAAGTTTTCTTGTAAGAAATATTTTTTCATGTAATTAATAAACAGTAAATATTCGTAAAGTTGAACCTTTGAAAGCATTTACTAGCCTATACCATAGCATTACATTGGGCTCGCTTCATATCGTGCCCTTATTTATGTAGAGGCTCACCAGCCCTTGTACACAAGCTATAAGCATCTTAATAATAGGGTGTAAAACGGGGCTAAGGATAGGGAGCTCTACTGCACTTGCATAAAATCTATGTATGTTATATGTATCACTATTGACTTATCGAAATTAATTTCATATTTGGCTATTAGACTGAAATGTTTATGTAGTCATGTGTCAGACTGTGAGCACGACAGTTTCGATTCCACTTAGGAAAATATTCATTCCATCGTCTCTTATTATTATTATATTAAGTGCGATATTAATTTCTGTCAGATCCAGACTATTGAGTTGAAAAATTAATTTTGTTAAATGCGATATGGTTAAATAATATTAAGAAACTACGTTTCGATTTCAATTCTATCTGCTGGAGTTATTAAAGTTATTACTTAAATGTGTCATGGATAATATACTACCTAAAATGTGTCGTTACGTGTACATGAAAAATAGTTCTTAATTATTTCCATTTGACCACGGATACTAAACTAGAAAGCTAAAAATGTAAATACTATATGGTTAATTTATATACAAATGAGAACAACAAGCATTTACTCAGCTGATTGCTAATTATTTTAAATACATACTAATTATAATAGCATTATATGAAAAATAGCATATATTGGAATATTAATTATATTATGATATTTGATCTTGTTATTGCTAAATAATTATGAAGTAGTAGGATTGTATCTGAATGCCTACGCTATGGTCACAAGTTGGAACCCTGATAGACGGAGTTATTAATTATATTGACGTGATAAAATTTCCCGCTTCACCAAGACAAAGTTATAGTAAAGAATTAATAAAGAATAAAAGGAAGAGGACAATCATTGTCGTTGTGACGCTTAGTTGTACCAACGTAAATGGTGTTTTTATGTTGATGTAAGATTGTAGGTAATACAAATAACTATCTGGCGCATTGCAAATTATATAAAGTTGCGATCTTGGAAATAAGATTGGCTGAAAAATACCAACTTTCAAGATGACTCTTTATGCACCGTCTAGTGGGAGCATCACTGTTTTTGATTGAAAGGTAGTGAAAATAATGAATAGCAAGTATTTATTTAAGCATTCAATATTTCTTATTCTTAAGTAAGAGTATGTCTCAATTAATTACAGTTTGTAAGATAATTCTAATTAATTTTCATATGCCAGTAATATTCTTGATAATTCACGTCACGTTTATATTTGGGAGGTTTGGTTTTCGGATTAGTTTGTTGTCACAATAATAATTTACAATCGATTACACAAAGATGTGGTGGTTGGCAGTAGAAATTTACTTTGTAAGTGTACATATTAATTTATATATGGACAAGTTATTAATTAGATATTTACTCTGACTTTGTGTATATATACAAAGAATTTTAAACTTTCATTAGAAAAATATCCTAAATCTGCCTGACCTTTTTTGAATTTTTAATTTTGCGGGAAAAGGTCACATCTGGTGTTCCTCTGAAAATTAACGTAGAGGATTAGGTAGGTAATTACAAAACCGATCCATTGAAAAGTATTTTAAAATATAGATCATATGGTGTTTATAAAAATGATTTTAATATTACACAAATTAATTATACGGTTCATAGATATAGGGGAGATACGAGCAAGACGGGGTGGCGGGCAAGACGGGGCAGTGGCTTTATTAAGATCTTCTAGTCGTGTGAACATGTTCAAACTTGCACAGAGGATGTGGTGTGATGACGGCTCTTAGTGCACTTTCGTGCGTGAATTCTGCGACACTTACTTTTTAGGTTATCCAAACAGAAGTGGTTTCGGCAAGTTTTCTTTTTTTTTTCTCGATTTGTTTAGTACGTGTTTACTATACAAATGAAAACTGAATCGTCAAGTTCAACTTCGTTGTCGGAAAGATTATGAAAATCACATAAATAGAATTTATTTGGAACTCGAACAAAACTCTCTGAAAAATAAGTCCAGATATATTTTTCAAAAGGTAAAAGAGCTAACTGGAGTGTGTAAGCTGAGAAACTTTGCAATCCAGGATAAAAATGGGCTTCTACTCATAGATATGGCTCAAGTGTTAGAACGCTGGAAAAACTATTGCACTGAGTTATACAAGACGGGACGACAGAAGAACCTGATATTCTAGCATCAAAGCTCTTAAGTGCAACAAAACGCCTGGTAAGGTTGCTATTGCAGCCGAAATTATAAAAAAATTAGGTCCAAAGGGTACGAAGGCCATCACAGTAAATCTGTAATACTATCTGGAAGACTGGAAGATGGCCGAAAGACTGGACAGAATCAGTGTTTATACATAATAAAGGTTTACATAATAAAGGTTCTTCAAAAGATTGTAAAAATTACCGGACTATAGCGCTTATATCTTACACAAGTAAGATCCTCCTTTACGTAATTAACCGACGTCTCAATTACTTTTTAAAACGACAGATAACAGAAGAGTAGGCAGGCTTTGTAAGGGGCAAGGGAATACGGCAGCAAATACTGAATGTCCGTCAAGTTATTGAGAAGAGCAGAGAATTTAATAGCCCTGTGGTCCTATGTTTCATTGACTACGCAAAAGCCTTGGACTGCGTAAAGTGGAACGATCTATGGAGTGTGTTACTCAAATGGGAGCCCCTGAACATCTAGTTGCTCTCATTCGTCTATATGCTGAAAACAGCTTTTTCGTCAGGATAGGCACTGAATTCTCGCACATGTTCCGAACTGGAAAGGTAGTTAGACAGGATCGCATCTTGTTTCCGTCTCTTTTTAACATATATGAAGAATACATTATCCGGAAGACCATCGAAGACTGGGAAAAAGGGTTCCCTATAGGTGGAAAGATATATATAAACAGAACGAAAACCAAAATAATGCTTGTGGACCGAGCCAAAAAACGAACTAATGTCACATACAATATTCCTAGCATTGACATTGTGGACCATAACACATATCTGGGCTCACTGATCTGCAATGACGGCAGTTGTACTCCAGAGATCAATAGGAGAATTGCAATGGCAAAAGATGCTATGACCCGATGACTAAATAATATCTAGAAGAAAAGAGGAATCGGCATCAAAACTAAGATCAGACTGATACGAGCCCTAGTGTTTCCTATCTTCCTGTATGGAGTGGAAACGTGGACCATCCTAGCCCGAAAAAGACAGCGGATTGATGCTCTAGCGATGTGGTGCTGCAGACGCATGTTAAGAGTACCTTGGACTGTGAAACGTACCAATGCATCTATCCTGGCCCAAACCTAAATAAAAACGCGCTTGTCTACCATTTGCCAACAGCGTATCCTGTCCTATTTCGGTCCCACAGTACGCAGAGGTGATGATAGTTTGGAAAGGCTGATTGTGATGGGGAACACTGAAGTCAAAGAGTTATCGTCCTCTAAATTCTCCATGGTTATTAGAGACGCGCTGGACAGAAACCGGTGGAGGCAGATCATCTGCTCCAGATGCAACCCTGAAGCTGACCACGATTCTCAAATATGAGGGACCGACTTGAGAGAATAAACCGACTATACAAATAACAGTAGTGTATATTAGATAAGAGTTTATACTCATGCGCCGATGACTATGCTAAGAGGTATGAAATATTTTTTTTCTGTCTCGTGTACTGTTTGTTTTGATTATTTGTTTTATTACATCGAGATCTATGAGGGAAAGATGGGGTATGTGTACCACATGTTGCCGGCTCTAGGTTTATGCAGTTTTTAAATTATTATGATCGACATATCTACGACCTGGCTTCGCAGAAATCCAGGGATGGTTGTAACAAAAAGGAAAGTTGCAGAATTTTTCGGAAATACATTCATAGAAACAACTACCATGGCATATATATATATATATATATATATATATATATATATATATATATATATATATATATATATATATATTCTGTCTGAGCAGGGTAGGCAGAGGGAACTTGGGAACCTAGTATTAAGATACTTCGCTCTATTCCCCACTTTCCGCCGAGAAATTGTGTGTTGAGGGCTAGAGTTTCTAATTAATAATTTTATTTATTTTTTTATATTTCTTCGCTTCGGTATTGAAATAATGCATTGAGTTCCGCTATTCAACACGCAAGTGGAGTCGTTTCTTATTAGGAACGATTGTCTTAACTTTAGGATCCCAAAGTCCTTTTGACTTTTGACTTTCCTACTATATGCGGGAGTATACATCAATGTTTCTAAGGAAGAAATCGTACCCACGATTATAGCTATCTGTAATATCCTCTCTGAATGTCAAAATATTTCAAATGAAATAAATATAACATAGTAAGAAATTCTTAAAATGAAATAAATATATTATTTTAGTAAATATGCATATTTTAATATTATCTTTAAATTAGAGTATTTAGATATTTCATAATAACATTTCGTCGCGTGCGCATACCGTGAAACAAGTGAAAGTAATTTAAAAAAGTGTTCGCAATTTACAATGTCATAGTCATCAACTCCGATAGCCGTGATCGTCTAGTGGTTAGGACCCTACGTTGTGGCCGTAGTAACCCAGGTTCGAATCCTGGTCACGGCAGCGAATAGCTGTCCCGGCGGAGTTATATTTTTATTTTTGTATATTATTGTTGTTATGTTTGCTAAATTAAATTGACTTGGTTTTATAAATCTATCGAGTGATTTTTTTTGAGTTCTATGAAAAATTGTCACTAAAATTGTTTGTTTTTATGAAAAATTCGTATGTTTTTCTGATTCTAGGAATTAATGAAAAATATATATTAATGCTATAGGTTATGGATTCAAAATATTTAATATTTTATTTTCTTGATTAGGGAATTCAAGATATATTTAATAATTATATTTCCTCGCTCTGATAACAGAACAAAGTGTAGCGTTGAGTTATGGAATGTCTCAAATTTGGAAGAAAATGTGGAAGGGGTCTTTATGAAAACACAGTATCTCAACATTATGTTCCCAAGCTCCCTCTGCCTACATGCCATTTGTGGCACATACCGTGAAGCTAAAAAAAATGTCAAGTACATATAATATTCGACAACTGTCACAAAAATATTGACCACATTTTACAAGAGAATTCTATAAGGTCTTATAGCACCAACAATAGACAGAAAATATATGCAAGACATTTACATTGACATATACAATAGGAAATTATATAATACACAATTAAGAAATTAACGAAGCTCGTAAAATAATGACATCGGGCTTACACATATACCTATTAAAATTTAAGTTGTTTCCCGGTTTCCTCAGGATTCCGTCATCAGGTCTTAACTCTATTATGTCTCTATCTACACTCTATCAAATAGAAAAAACATCTTCTCCAGTAGCAGGTCGTTTACAAAATGTAACGCTGCTTAAAGTTGCTAAACATTTTACACTTTTATACGTCTATATTTTAATATAACTTTACGGAAATGAAAAACTTCAACAGATCTTATGCTTAGCAAGCTTTACGGATAAGCGGTTTGCAAACTTGTTTTAATCCAAAACTTGTGATGTTGAAAATTAGTCTAAGCTTACTGAAATAAAGTTCTTAAAGTTTACTCTTAAAGTTTCCTATAGATTATATTTTGTTACTTTTTATAATGAACAATAGGCAAAATTGTAAGTAATCGAGAACGATTGTTAAATCTAGATATAAAAGCTTTACTGTACAATATTTTAAAAGAGCTTTACTGTACAATATTTTTTATGAGAATATATTACAGTAAATTATAGCATTCAATATAAATATTTTCACGTAATTCCATTATTTGATATTTTTTGATCGACACTATATTAATATAAATCGACTTCTCTAAACATTCTTCTGATAAGTATGTTTAGAGAAGTCGATTTAGAAATAATATTAATACAATATTAAATATATAATTATTTAAAAAAACCTCAACCTCAATATTGAAAAAAAATCTTACTAAGAATTTTAGAAACATATTTTAAAAATTTAATGTTTCATTTCTTAGCTCCGGTTATAAGCGGCGCGTTACGGGCGGTATACCGCGGCGTTGAGTTTCGCCACACAACACGCAAAGCCACTTTCTGTCCTTTTCTCTTCGGCGGAAAGTGAGGAGCGGAAGTGGAACTAATTATCTTAACACTAGGTTCCCAAGTTTCCTTTGCCCATCCTGTCATGCGCGGGATACAGCATGAAACTGAAAAAAAAACATCATATGTATATAAGTTACAAAATACACATTATTAAATGTAGAATATGCAAAGAAAACCTAGTCTTAAGACACTCCATTCCTCCCATTCCATTAATTTTCGGACATTGTGTCTTGAATGGTGGAATTCAACATCGTGTTTTGGAGCAAGTCTTGTCGCCAGAGCAAGAAAATGTAAAAAATCATTCAGAAGTGATAATAAAACCTTCGACCATTGTGTTTGCAGTTAGAGGCAGTGCGGCTGTGCCATTACTTGAAGCCATATATAAAGGAATATGCAATCAGTTGTAAACTATTCAGTTTATTCAGTTTTATTTTCCAATAAATGGTATAAGTATTGGGGAAGTGATCGAAGATATCATAACAAAGAATTTTACTGTCTGATGTACGAGTATTAGAGTATAAATATATTCAGTGAAGTTTATATGCTTCGTAAAAGAATATTATTTTATTTTGTGTATGTATATTTTTACTTTATATTTTTGGAGACCGTAATATAAACACAACTTTGAGCTTATGCGTACCTTACGTAAAATGACCTATGAAACTTTACAGAAATCATTAGAATTAGACAAAAAACAGTGTATATTTCCGCCATTAAAATTTAATTGTCTCAAAAATTAGGCATAAATTTCCCTCAACCTACCTTACTTTATGTCATAAGCTAAATAAATCCACATTTATCATATATTCAGGTGTAAACATACATACATCATAACTCCAATATATTGCCTCTTTCTTCTATCTTCTTCACCCCTTCAACCTTTGTTCTGTATGTCTCTCTCAATTCGATCATTGTTACGAAATTAAACACAAAGAGTAGCCGCAGTATCAACATGAACGTGCAATTTGCTTTCAATCAGCAATTAGCAATTGCAACCATTTTGGTGCCTATATATTTTATTGTAGTAATTATTAACTACATTATATAAAAGCGACCGCTTGAATTATACTATTTTATTTATTACTTTCTTTATTTTCTTGTTCTAATACCATTACTACTTTTAAGACAATATCTATACATTAAAAACTTAATTTTAGTAGCAATTTTGTTGAATCAAATATATTAAATCGACGTTTTTTTTTCTGATCTTTCTGACAAAAAGAATGAATTTCAAAATCACTTTTTTTCGTATGTTACATTAATTAAATTCCTCTATAAGTTTTTCATTTTTACTATTTTTAAAGTGTTATTCCAAACTTAGGAAAGAAAAATACTAAATTTAAACATAAATAAGTTGTAACAAGCGTATAAAAATTTCGACGGAGCTTGGTGAGGACGAATGGCTTAGTGGTTGAACGGTTTTCGAGAGGCGCAGGTTCAAATCCTGCTTCGTCCAAATTTTTATACGTTTTTAATTTAGTATTCCTCTATAAGTTTTTTAATAAGTTTTTAAATATTACCTTCCATGTATAGCGATCGGAATGGTGTTCAATCTTTTACATAAACTTTTAGCTAACGTCCATGCTACGTTGAACACACCGGTTCTCGTCCGATCACCGAAGTTAAGCAACGTTGGGCGCGGTCAGTACTTGTATGGGTGACCGGTGGTTACTCTTCTTTTATTTCGTTGTTACGTTTCATTGAAGTAATATTTTGTCCGATTTTTTATGGATAGATCATATAAAAGGAGTTATACATATGTATGTTACAAAAAAATATAAAGAAAGATCGTTTTCTGAAAAAGTTATATCCTTAACCGAAAACAAAACCGATCTTGCATTTTTATTAGCAGTATTGTTATATAAATTTAAAAATTTCCTTCCGTTACAATTCTGATTTATAACTTTGTTTCCCAATTTTTCCTGTTTTCTAGAATTCGTATGTATTAATTAGGATATGATTAGATATTTTATTAACGAAATCAGATGGATCAGAAAATTTATTGGAATTAACGAAAAATAATCTAGCATAGTATTATTAAATCACATAGAAGTTAATAATATTTCAGAGTCCGTGTGGTTTTACGAAATGAATTAAAAGCAACATGTATGGGGATTACAGGAATCCTATTGTACGTACATGTGCCATTGTTATGCGAGATTCAGGATGTTTTATATAGGGGTAGTTTGTATAGGGTAATTGGGGAAGTTGCTTTAATATCATTAAAATTGATATTAATGCACGGTATTTCCGCTTTGCTTTCATTCAGTAGAGTAATTCACTGTAACAGTGACAGTTTGAGGGCTTGACCTCCACTCGGAAAATTGAAGTATTTGCGCGGCGTTGAGAGTCCCACTCAACACGCAATGCGTCAAATTCGGCGGTAAGTGGTAACGGAAAGAAGTGTCGTGACGTT